>BSAI01000009.1:3074136-3097858 GCA_036245035.1 Adrianichthys oophorus | reverse complement strand
CCCCCCCCCCCCCCCGCACCAGCACCTGAGTGCAACGGTAAGAAAATGTTTCAATTTATCTGGATTTTTTTTTTTAAATACAAATTTAATTCACTTAAATAAGCAACATGCCTGTCCTGTTGCAGCGGTGTCGTGTGGTCTTGCTCCAATCCCACAATTTGGAATGATCATCTATGATAAAATGGTCAGAGGAAACAAAACTTATTTTGGCATCGGAGGAACATATAGATGTTTGCCTCCCTATGCGCTCTTTGGCAAACCAAGGGCTGAGTGCACCGTCAATGGGACTTGGACCAAGATGCCTGAATGTCGAGGTAGATTATCAATGCTAGAACTGCCTTTGAAAATCTGTCCTTGAAAATCAAGAATTTTGGTAGGTTAATGTTTTTTTTAAAAATATAAATAAAGAGGTTATGTGACATGAGCTTTAGTAAGGGATGTTCAGGGGAGATTGACAGAGTTACTCGACTGTTCAGTTTTTATTATAAAAAAAAAACCAACACATGCTGGCACAGCAGTAAAACTGGCAGCAATAAAAGTAAAGTCAACTGATATATATACATATATATATATATAAACTTAGTAAAAACTAAATCTATTTTTATTCAACTTAAAGTGAGGACCAATAGACTTTTTGGAAAAAGCCTATTCCAAAGTTTTTGAAACACCCACAATGTTTTAATTTTACTCTAGATTAGAAAAAGACAAGAGAAGCTGGTCAGCAGATCAGTCACCCTTGGAGTTTAAGGATAAAGATCGAACCTATGCAAAGGCCAAGAGGGGGGCAGAAAAATGAAAGGCTAAAAATATGCATTTCAAACTGTTTTATTTATCTAATGCTACTTTAAGAATTTGCTGTGCTTGAAAAATCTTGGATTGATGATTTCTTAACATTTTGTCAATAATGTTACTAATTCTGACAAAAAAAATTGGGGGGCAAGTGTGAAGACAAATGTTTTGCTGGGGGGGGGCAGATGCCCCCTTGGCCTCCCCAACAGCTCTGATCCTGCCTGAACATATTAGAAATAATACTAATAATAATAATTGTTTAATAATAACAAAAAACTTTTTTTTTAAAAAGGAGGAATGTGTGTCCTATTCCCTTTTTAAAGTGATGAATGCATGTTAGTGAAATAGTGAGAGTTCACTGAAACAATCATCATGCACAAGCGTGTGACTCTTCAGTTTGCAATAAAGGGACAACAATGCTCCCCAACAGTGGTGACCTGCCCTGCTCCAGAGAACATTGAAAAAGGCTACATGTCAAATGAAGACAGGAGAGATTTTGACTTCATGGAAACGGTGAAGTATGGCTGCAACGACGACTATGTACTGGAAGGAAATATGGAAATAGTTTGCCAGCAGAACGGGAACTGGTCTGAAATGCCGTCCTGTAAGGGTAAGACACCAATTCCTGTTGGAAATATGTTCATTTAAAATTCTACTATTAATGAAGCTGTACTTCATCTTTTGACTTGTTTCCTTTGTCTTATGTACGTTACCCCTGAAGTGCAAATCACACCAAAAATTAACTCGATGCAGAAACAAGTTAAAAACCACAACGACAATTGAAAACACAAATAATAAATGAAGAACATTACATTTCAGAAAATCAATTAAAAATTTTTAAAAAATGAAACAAAATAAGAAACAAACATTAACGTAATAAAATGTTTATAATTAGTAGGAGCATTTTCAGTATCATTCCATGCCAAATAACTCTCAGTTGAGATGATGGAAATCATCCAATCAGCGACGTCCCATGATACCACCTTTTCCAGTTTCTGTTAAAACAAAAAGAAAAAAAATCTCAGAAAACAAAAGTAATTTCACAAACCAAGATGAAATGTTAAAAAACAAAACAAAAGAATAATCTGGAAAAGCTAGGTACTATGGGACATCACTGAGTAGATCCATCATTTTGACCAAAAATTATCTGACGTGAAGTGATTCTGGTAATGCTCTATACTAATCAGAAAACTTTTTTTAATATGCAGACACTGAAGACACATTTAATACAAATCTAAATCAAAACTCAAACGTCATCATCCAATCAGTGATGTCCCATAGTCCCTACCTTTTTCAGTTTCTTATTGTGTACGTTTTTAACATTTCATTTTGATTTCTGTAAAGTATTCCTTTTGTTTTCCAAAATGTTCCTTTCATATTTTGTTTCAGTTTTTTGGAATTGTGTTTTAATTTCCAAAATGTAATGTTTTTTGTTGTTGTTCTTTTTTTAATTGTCATTGTGATCTTTAACATGTTTTTGCGTTGAGTGATTCGCATTTCAGTTACCGTAGTCATAAGCTTCAAACCCACACAACTAACTTCAAAGATACTTTTACATCAATTCCAAGTTTGATAATCTCATAACATCATCACAAACCAAAACACATGTCACTGTTGCTACAGAGAGTTGCACATATCAGTGATAGATGAAATATAATAAATTAATTGTTTTCTTTTTTTTTGCTGTATTATTCATTTAAATAGAATATTGAACAAATAACAGAAGCACATATCTAGTCACATGCAGTTTACAGTAGGTTTACCTCAGGTGATAACTCACAACTAGTTAGAGACAGAAAAAATTGTAAGAAACAACTTGGTTACTTGTTTTTGTTTGAAATCATTCTATCGTAGGTGACTTTATGGGTTGGATTTTCACACCTTTTTTTCTGTTTATTCCAGCTTCTTGTCCTGTTGAAAAACAAAGAGCAAAAATCCAGTATAAGGGAGAGAAAATCTGGATCAGTGACTTACAAACCAAAGTTATCTTACATAAAGAAATTGTCTCAGTCTACTGCAAGGACACACTGAGGAACTGTAGTTATACTGTTCCAGCGCAGTGCATAGATGGATCACTCAGACTCCCAGAATGCTTTGAAGTTAAGGCACTATGGTTGTATTGTGACAAAAAAAGAAAAGCACAGACAGTGGTTTGGGATTAAATACATTTTCTCAATAAGTAAAAAAAAAAAGCATCTCAGTTTAAACGTAGTGTCCACACACGACGCCTTTAAACTCTTCAGAAGTTTCATTTGAAGAATAAAAATAAACAACTCTGCGAAACATACAAAAAATCTTGTAAGCTTGACCATTGTAAATTCTTAGAATTGTTCTTTCCTCAAAGTTCTTATGGTTCTTTGACCTACAAATGCACTTCTAAATTAAATGCACCACAGTACACACTTTCGTTTGATAAGTTTTGTTGGAATCTCTCATTAAATGTTCAGCCCTTGCCGAACTTAGGAATTCACATTCCAACTTTTCTATTTACCATTATATAACATTATTAAGTGTAAACTATTTTACTAATTTTCACACCAAAAGCTTCACTTCTTTTCTGACACGTTTGTTTCTGTTTCTTTGCATAGAACCCAGTTGGTTTGAAAACAACTTGAATTCTAGTTCACTTCCATCAGAAATTCAACAGTGCTGAGTTGGACTCCCCTTCTGGTTAAGACGCTGCACTATGGAGATTTGAGTTTCGAGCTAAAAGCATTTCATTCAATCTCATTTTGTATGTACCTCAGTTGATTTAACCTTGATCTTTGTTTGTCTGTTCAGTCTCTAATAAAGTCATTGCATTTGTGCTGCTTAGAAGAAAACAAAGCCAATAAACAGGATACATGCAGGTTTTGACTTCAGTGAATAAGTGTTGCAAACTTCATTGATAAAGTTTTCTAAACTTTGGAATTTTCTAATGTGTTTCCTCATACTTTTCTAATGTGAATAACTTGCAATGAAGAAACAATATCATTTAAAAAATAGGATAAGCAAGATCATGTTTTTAAGAAAAACGTAGCGGGGCAAGAATGGTTATTCTGACAAATAATTACTGAGTAATAGTTGTTCATTTCTCAAAAGAAGTCTATGGGATCTTGGCTTCTTAGAGTCAGCAGGTACTTCCTGTTTGGAACTCGAAGGGGGAGGAGTCACTTAGTCCAGTTCTATTATACAGTCAACGGTACCCTATGTCATAATTTCTTTGTGTGATTCAAGGGTTCACTAAAAGTATCCAGGGTCAACAGTCCAGAGTAATGGAGAGTGTGAAAAGGAAGTGGAGAAAGTGTCAGATGTGATGTGTGATAGAAACGTTTCAGTTCAAATGAGAAAGTTCAGGGATCGCCACTGAGCCGAAAAGCAGAAGAAGCAAATTGCGGCCTCCTGCAGAGAAGGTCTCGTTCTCGTTATTTCTACTATCGCGATACTGCTCTAGCTCCACCTTCTTCTTGCCAATCATGGCAGCTCTGTATGAGGGATACACGTTGTGCGGATTAACCCCCGATCAAAATAACTCTAGTTCGGGTATCGATGGAATCGAAGAGGAGCGAGACAGCGACCATGTGATTGTTACTGACTCCAACAGATCGGTGACTCTGTACAAGGTAACGTTCTGGATTTCTCAGCGGATCGGTGCAGCCTTGTTTGTAGGGTGTTACTGTTAGCATCCTATGACGTAGACAATTCACAAAGAGGCGCATTCGTCCGTTTTCAAACGCAATATACGTCTGTATTTGGTATGCACCAAGGAGCATGATCTAGTTTTAGACCAACATAGCTCTTCTGATGAAAAGACGCCATGTTTCAGCGTTAGCCAAACAAGCAACTGTGCTAACAAGCGCACACGAGGTCTACAAAGTGCTGCTGGGTGTATATTTCCCCCGTTTAAGAAGCTTTGCCAGTGTTTGTGTACACGCACCTATTTCAGGACATGTTTTTAATTCAGTGTTTTCTCTTGCTGATGCTGTAAACTGTGACGCGTTGATGTCCCTGCAGGTGTCAGACCAGAAGCCACTGGGCAGCTGGACAGTAAAACAGGCACAAACGCTGACCTGCTCTGCAGTCTTCAACTCACAAACCAACGAATATGTTGCTGTGTCTGACCACAAGGTATTTTCTCTGGCTGTAAGACTCGCAGGAAGAGCTTTATGACAGTGTTTCTGCCCTCTTGTGATGATGCTCAAATTGTTGGACCACACCACCACTCAGATGGTTTTTTGCTTGCAATATCTAATAAAAATCATCTGTTATTTTTCCACAATCTTTTTTCATATTCAGGTAATTAGGATTTGGAAGGAGGGAGACCTGATATTAGACAAGACCTTTAAAGCAACTGTAAGTCTATAGATTTCTCATCTGTTTGTTGTGTAGAAGTTTTATTTTTGTGGTCATTTTCTTCAAAAGTCATATTTACACACTGCCTATGGGTTTGATTCCCTTCCCGTTCAGAATAAACTGCCCCGCCAACATATTAGCCTCAAATAAATTGGGTTTACTGAGAAGCTTGTGCAGAGAACAGCTGAATGTGTTCTGGGCGACAAACAGGAAGCCCTTCATCCTCATCTGTCACGTTACCATTCTGATCACATTGGCACGCGTTCTTCTGGTTCTCACTCTTTTTCCCCTCAGGTGAAAGCAGACATTTGGAAGGTGCACTGTGCTGCTGGTGGGCAGCCTGTAGTCCTGTTTCGGAGAGGAGCAGTGAGACAGTTGGAGCATCTGCTTAGTGCTCCCCAGCAGCCAATAGAGGATGTCTTGGCTGAGGATGAAGCAATCAGGTTGGTATCCCAATGCAAGTAGCAGCCTTTTTACAAATGCAGTACACAAGAGGGACATTTATGTCAAGCTGATAAACAAAAAATAAAATCTGTTAATTTCGCAAACAATTTGCTAATTGGTATGCCTTGTGGGGAAAAAATTATTAACATCTTAGTGAAACAAACTTTAAAAAAATATCTTAGGGTGTATTCAGACAGATTTGGTTCGCTTAAAGTGAACCAGAGTGAGTTTTCCCAATAATCTGGAACACATTTTCAAACAGTCGTCTTCAGTGATAAGTGCCATGCAACCCTGGATGGTCCAGATGGATGGAGTAGTGGGTGGTTGACGAATGACCACTGTGTCCCAACAAGGCTGTGACATCAACAAGGAGGTGGTGGAGTCATGGTTTGTGTTGGAATCGTGGGCCTCATTAGGGTCGCTGAAGGCATCTGAAAAGTATGAGGAGTTTCTGGCTGACCACTTTCTTCCGTAGTACAAAAAAAAAACTGTGCTTTCCGTACCTCTGCATCATTGGCTGCTATGGACCTAAAAGCAGATAAACTGATGGCGTGGCCCCCCATCCTCACCTCAACCCTATTGAGAACCTTTGGAGCATCCTCAAGCCAAATATCTGTGAGGGTGGGAGGCTGTTCTGACATCCTGCAAAGAAATTCAAGCAGAAAGTCTCTTAAAAACTCACAAGTTCAATGAATGAACGAAATGAAAGAATTGTGAAGCTGCTACAAAATAAGGGTCCTATGTTCAAATGGAACTTGACCTATGAAGATTTTTTTAATTGGAATAGCAGTGTGTGTAAAGTACAAACTTTTGTTTTCTTTTGAGTACTTCTAGGTAACATTAAGGAACTTTCATGGACTTGCAGTGCAACAGTTGTCACCTAACTGTAGTTTTTTCTTATGAACTTTTCATGTTGTGTGAATAGGTGGAGCACCGTCATCGTAGTAGAGACACAGCAGTTTGTCCTCTTCACAACTGAACTGGTAAGCACGTTTTCCTTCAGACACTAAAACCTGGTCGCATGAAGTAAATCGGTTTCAAATTTGAATTTTGTCCCCAAAAGATGAATAATTGTCCATGCCCTCGCACAGGGGGGAGAAAACTTCTTCTACCTGCAGAGGCTGAACCCACATTCTCTACACAAGTACCACCTGGAGAAAGAGGAGCCCGGCCTTCTACCGCTCAGTGTCTCTGCCTCCTACAAGGACGAACACATCAGTCTGCTTTGTTTATGTGAGCTTGCATTTGTTGTTGTAGTGTTTTGTGTTTCGTATGAGGAAAGGCAAGTTTATTTATATAGTGTACTAAGATAGTTCAAAATGCTTTACATAATTCATTAAAAGAAACATTTAAAATAGATTCAAAAGGAATGATATTTAAAACAATCAACAGAAGCAGTTCTGAATAAGCTGCAGTTTCTTGATTGATTTTTTTGGTATTCCCATAAAAACACAGTTACAGTAGTCAAGTCGACTGAAGATGAATACACGAGTTTCTCCAGGTCCTGCTTAGACATCAGATCTTTAAATATTTTAAAGATGATAGTCGACTGATTTTGTGACGTCCTTAATGTATTGATCAGAATTTAGGTCTGTGTCCATCACTACACCCAAGTTTCTGTCGCGGTTGGCGGTTTTAAAATGAATAGATTGAAGCTTTGTAGCGACCGCCAACCGTTGCTTTTTAGCCCCGAAGACAATGGAGTAAACCCAAAAACTTCTGCCACATGTCTGGGTTGACGGTTCAAAGTTCAGAAGCTCTTCCAGCTTGCCCCAGATCATATCCACCGTATTCCAGAAAGAGATTAGTCACTCCTTTAGATGCCAGTCAAAACATTGCTTTAGGTTATGTTCACTTTGTACACAGAGACCTTTTTTTTTTTAAAAACAAAAGAAGTAATTTCAAACTGTCAGTTGGTGTAAGTCTAATCTTTTAACTCATGGGTAGATGTATTTTCATTTTTTGTGGTTTGTTTTCTGTCCCAGACCCCAACGGCTTTGTGTACCGAAGCATCATCTCTCTGCGGGGCCCAGTGCTTGATGAAGGGCCCCAGGCTCTGCCACTGCCACTGCCACGGAACCGGGTCATGAGTCTTCCAGTTGGCGAGGGTCTGTTGAAAGCTGCATCCGCCCTTTTCCTGGATGATTCCCACATTGCTGCTGTGGGGGCACATCACCCATCTGCTGGAGCCGGTAAGAGTGTGGATATTTCATTACACAGGTTTACGTTTGAAGCCTTCTGCTGCCGTACCCTTATCACACAGGGTTTTTTTTTTTTTAGGCATCGGGTTAATTATGATCTGTCTCACTTTTGATTTTAGACTTTCTCTGCATCTGGAATATTAATTTTCAGACCCTTCAAGCTGGAAAAGAAATGGGGGGTAAAATTTACGGACAGGTAGGAGTCTCCATTTTGAGTTATTGTCTTTTTATTTTATTTTTTTATAATTCTGAATCTAACCAATAGCAGCTCACATTTTGATCTTAAATATCAGCTGAAACATGTGTTCTGATCCACTGCTGCCCTCAGAGGCTGAGACCAACAGGCCAAGTTTCCCTGTCCTCACAGCTGCTTGGTGCTGGTGGAGGACTGTATGACTTTGGTAGATCATTGTGTCTGCTCTCCACTGTGAGAGGGATCACTCTCTCTCCTCACAACTCAAAAGCAGTTTACACTATTCTCTGGGTTTTATGAACAAACTGGCATTGGTAGTCACTGAACTCGAGCCGCTGATGGTCTTCTTCGTTTGTGTGATCCTTCTGACACAGCTGTGGTGCTATGCAAACAAGTTCTTCATTCCTCATGGAAAAAGGCTCTCGGTTATTCCGTTCACATGCCACAAATCCTCTCTTGCCTCTGCTCTGGGAAAACTAAGGCAAACCAAGCCTGAAGGTCAGTTCATGCTCTTGTTCTAAGCAGACAATGTTACGTCTCTGATCCAGGGAAAAGGGAGAAAATAGGTAACAAGAAATGTCAAAAGCGGGAGGGTTAAACTGGCAGCACAGCCATTTCTGGGGTGACTGCTGGAGGGAGTCATAAAACAAAGACCAAACAAATAAACAGTAACCACCACTGGAGCATGGATTACTGGCAGTAACATTTGTGTGGCATTTATCTCATAATGGAGGACATGTATATAAGAATTTAAGATTAAAACTGCATTTCTGAGTATTTCTTTATCCAAATTGTGTTAAATCAGGAGCAGATGAAAAACTACCACATAAAAAAGTTTTTTTTAATTTTGGCTAAAACTGCATAATCATAATTAAAAGGCCACTACGAACGATTTTACAATAGATAAAAATAAAGTTGGAGTCTGGTGAATGGTGGAGTAGGAAGTCCTCAATCAGCCCTGCAAGTAAGTGTGCAGCACAGGTGAAGCTGGACTTCTGCAGGAGCCAAGAACTCACAGACCCTCAAAGCCCAAAACCAGGGGTTTTAACTCCTCTCCTCTTAAGCTGCAAACCTTTACATTTAAGGGTTTGCGAGCAAACCAACCAAATGAAGAGTAGGTTGTGCATAACTTACTGTCTCTGAAAGAAGAACTCAATCCAATCGGGGCAGGGCATTATCGTATAGGTTCTCCTTTCTCAACAGAGCCGAAGACGTGCACACTTTTACACTTGCCCCCCAGAGGAACCTTTTCTATAAAGCCTGGAGGGGACCTCACAGAATATGTCTGAACATGAATTCAGCCGGGATAATCAGAGTGACTCCTGTACAGAGTCACATGCAGCAAGCACCATAAATGGGACTCCCTCATCCCAATTTTTCTCGGTTTCTAAAGAATATTTCCGAAGCATGGATTTCAAAGTCTGATGCCGATGTTTTTGTGCACCCTGAGATTCCAGATGATAAGCACCTGGTGTTCCATGTGTTATGTCAAGGGTTTGGACAACATGTTTAAACACAGTAGATCTGAAATTAGCTGCGTGATCTGTTCAAACAACACTCATAGGACATCAGAACACAATCACAAACTAAAAGTACTTGATATTCTATCATCACTGTTAATTAGCTATCATCCTCATTATTTGACTGCACTGACTGTGTTTGTCTAACTCCCGCAGAGTCCAGATGTCCGACTTTTGTGCCGTCTTGGAACAATACTCTCCACGAAGAGAAAACTCAGCTTTCGAAAACAGGGGAGACCAGGAAGACGGTGTGTTGGATCATTGTCATGAATGTCTGATTGAATTAATAGATCACCAGTTTTCCAACTCAGTAACCCTTTAATACGGGATGATGGTATAGACAACGACCATTGTGTTCATTAGTAGAACATCATAGTCAAATTGTATGTTTGTATCTAGTTTATATTTTATGTGAAATATCAAAAAAACTGTAAAAGTGTCACCGGGAATGTTACCAGTGTTTTGAGTGATTATTTTCTTTTGTAATCCTTTTTTTCTAAAATTCAGATCAGATATTTGTAACTTAATTGCTATGCTAACTGACACCATGTGATCGCTAGAAAAAATAAATGCTTTGTACTCTTGTGTTGAATGTCTCTCATTTTTCTCTTTTTTTCATTTTTTCCTTGTAGAGATTAACTCGTAAAACGCAGCCGTCTCTTAGCCTAACAGCTGAGCAAGTGCTGGAACTGGTCATGGTAAAAAAAAATCTTACTGTCAAAAAAAGAAATTTGAATTTTACGTATTTTAAAAGTTAGCAACAAATCCTAAAAGTGCTACATCTTTTTTTGCTCCGAATGCAGACGGCACCAGCTGAGGAGGTCCAAAAGGAGGTGGCGGAATTCCTGTCCAGGCAAGACATCCAGGATCTCCAGGTCCAGCTGGGAAAGCTGATATCAATTCTCGTCTGTCGGAGCCAGACCGACCCAAATTTTTACACACACAGCACATTTGTGCAGCTGGTGCAAAGCAAGTTCCTCTGCCACAGGTCAATGACAACGATAAACATTTTCACTTTGTGTTTTCTTGAAATGAGAAATTGTTTTCCCAAACTGTTCAATATGGTCTTCAGTCAAGCCAGTTTAATGATCAGCTTGATTTATTTTATTAAAAAAAAATCTAATTTCAAGTGAGTTAAAAAGCATTCTGCTGGTGTAATACTTTCATCCATTTCTTTTGGATGTCAAGCTGGCTCCGTTTATTTCTTTAGCAGCGGATTTGAGTGTATTTTTTTAAATGTTCGTTTTTTTTTTTAGGGAGCGTTTTTGAACTTTTTTATGCTTGGTTGCTTTTGTTGAAGCACAGCCTGCTGCAAGAGGTTTTTCTTACCTGGAGCAATTATAGGCTATAGTGGATATTTACAGAAATGTAGTGACCTGAGTGACACAAACCAGTTAGTACAGTGTTTTTGTTTTTTTATTGAACCCAGTTTGACTGTAGCTGCCATCATTTTTTTCCCCCCAACAGTGTGTGTCCTGACCTTCTGCCCTTGGCCCTGGAGAAGAAAGATTACTTCTTGTGTCAAATTTGCTTGCTGTTTTTCCCTGACATCCCAGAAGCGCTTACCTGCACCTGCCTCAAAGCATTCATGTGGTAAAAAAGTTAATCAGTCAATGTAACGGATGCACTTGCTGTTCTGCACGTTTCATTCAACCAGAAAATGGTAGTAACACACCTTGTATACTGCAAGTCTTATTCTTAATCCACATATGTATTTTGCATGACAGAGCATTTTTTTAAAATGTTATTTGTGGTACTTGCATTTTCCTGAAAGTGTATTAGAATTTGATTATCATTCCTCATTCTTTTCTTGCAGTTTACCAGATGTAGATGCAGAGAGGATGAGTTTGGAACCTGATAGTATCTCTTTCATGGACACTTTAATAACAAGAGAACATTGCCAGGGTGACCTGCAAAATGGTTTTAGCTTTTCCTCCAGGGTAGAGGACCATTCAGACACTGTCGGCAACCAACAGACAAGAGACAGCAGCGAAAAAACCACAACCTTTCAAAGGCTGGTTTGTCCCGTTGGATCACATAAGGCAGCTCTATTGTATCCTTCCAACCCATTGCCACTATGACTGAATTTTAACGTTAATTCATATTTTTCTGTAGACCTTGTTTAAATTTCACTGACTAACGCAAACTGATGTGATAATAAAGTGGCGTTTTGTTGTGAAGTTAAAGATCTTAACAAAAGCTGCATAGAAATGCAATCTTGCAAACAGCATACAGTGACACTTTCCTCCTCCCACATCTGAAAGATCTCTCCTCCCAACATGTCCTTGTAAGCGACAGATTTTTGCACTTCTTTAAAGCAGCCTGTGCTCCATTTTTGATGCAATATTTACCTTTTCGTTTTCATGCCATCAGCTCTTCCTTCGGTACCTGCAGTTCCTCTACTTGCATCATTCCCAAGATACTTCACCACAGACACACAGCTTAAGAGCACCAAGTCTTCATCAGGTTTGCATCTGATTTAATTTGTAAATGACATCACCTGTTTGAAATATTTAACTTTTTTTTTTTTTTTTTTTTAACTCTTTCTGCTTGGGTACAGATAATGGACTGGATTTGCATGATGCTGGACGCACATTTTACAGTGCTGGTGATGACTCCAGAAGCCAAAGGCTTTCTGCTGAACCTCCACAGTTTTGTTCGGTCTCAGGTAACAAATAGCCCCTTTTGTCAGCCTGTCACTAGTTGGAGCGCAAAGAAAAATCCCTTCAAATGTTGTCCCTTTCTCCACAGGTAAAGCTTTTCTCTGAACTTGGAAAGATTGAGGGCAGTCTTCTGGAACTACAGAAAATGAAGATGAAGCAAGATGTCAGACAATACTCAATCGAAGTCATTGAGATATTTTAGAAAGTATACAAAAACGTGTTTTGATTAATTTAGTACATTGATTCAAGACTCTAGCTGTCTGGACGGGCTTGTGGACACAGCTGTTTGACTTATACAAAATGAAAAAACATTGTGAATTGAATTGGTACAAGTGTCCATGGAAGAGTTATTGAAACTGGTATAAATGTGGCCTTCAGCTAAATGTCGTTTTAATGTTTGGTTCACAGTTCGCTCACAGGCTGGATTTGTTTATTGTGGAAAACATCTGCAAAGAGACAACATTTTACATGAAAAATGTCCTATTCTGACGGCAAATCTGTTTTTAAGTGTGTGTTCCCAAGAAAACCACTTGTAAATCTGCTAGTTGAATTTTTATTGTAAATTATGTTTTAGATATAAACAAATTGAGGTTAAAGTTAATTTGTGTGGTGTCGTGTTTATTATAAGCTATTAGTAGAATAACAAATCATCCATCCAATTTTTATGCATCTGTTTGCTTTGTTGCTTTGTGTTGCTTTGTATGTCTTTTAATAACTAAAAGTGAGCTATTTTTTTTTTTATTTTGCCTTCAGTTGTCCCTTGCTGACAACAGCCTACATTGCTGTGAGAAAACTGGAAAACTTAAAGCACATACCAGGAATCTTCTTTTTCTTTTGGCTTTTCCCTTCAGGGGTAGCCACAGCTAATCAGCTTCCTCCATCTAACCCTGTCTTATGCATCCTCTACTGCAACACCAGCTGTCTTCATTCCCTGCATCCATAAACCTCCTCTTTGGTCTTCCTGTAAACCTCTTACCTGACAGCTCTAGACTCAGCATATTTCTACCATTACATTAACTGTCTCTCCCCTGGACATGTCCAAACCATCTCAGTCTGGCCTATCTGACTTTATCTCTAAAACCGCTAACATGTGCTGTCCCTTCTATGTACTCATTCCTGATCCTGTCCATTCTGGTCACTCCCAAACTTTTCTCCACCCAATCCATCCTACCTGCACTCGCTTCACTTCTTTTCTGCACTCTTCATTACTCTGTTGAGCACATACATTCATTCATTCATTCATTCATCCATTCATTCTCCAATCCTCTTTATCCCTTTCGGGGTCACGGGGCTGCCGGAGCCTAACCCGGCTACTCATGGGCGAAGGCAGGGGACTCCCCTGGACTGGTCGCCAGTCTGTCACAGGGGCCACAATCACACACCCATGCACACTCACACCTAGGGACAATTTAGAATAACCAATGAACCTATGAAGCATGTTTTTGGACGGTGGGAGGAAGCCGGAGTACCCGGAGAAAACCCACGCATGCACGGGGAGAACATGCAAACTCCACACAGAAAGGTCCCCCAGCCAGGACTTGAACCGGGAACCTTCTTGCTGTGAGGCAGGAGCCCTATGATGCATTCATTTTTTTAAAATATCTAAGGATTCTCAGGGAAAAGTAAGATTCACCCACAAAGTAGCTTGTAGAAGGCATAGCTGGTTTGTTCACAAAGATGTACCAACATAGTAACAAAAGTAACTCATTAGGAAACATTAGGAAATTACATTTTCATTGTAAAAAAATAAATAAATTTGAACTTTGAGTAAAGTGCCCTTTCTTTTAAAAATTGAACCTTTGAAACTTAGAGAACTTATTGAAAACACTAGATTTTTGTTGAGAAAACAGGATTTGTCAAGAAAAATAAGACTGAACAGCGTTGGGGGATTAACAAGTAGTCTTCTTTGTAACTAGACTTCTGCTACCGGTCATAGCATTTAAGTTTGGGTCAACAACAGATCAGTTACTCATTAGTTTGGCAACGTACACACCAATATTTACCAACGCATGTTGATGTGGTGCTGAAACACCCAGTAACTGTATTATTTTTACTATCAAGTCTAAAATGTGTGAGCATATAGAAATCAGTTGTCGTGGCCGAGTGGTTAAGGCGATGGACTAGAAATCCATTGGGGTCTCCCCGCGCAGGTTCGAATCCTGCCGACAACGATATCTTTTCGTGATATGTTTTTCTAGTAGACGCAGTGTGGCAACATTTGACAAACTTTTATTGCTTTTTAAATGCATCTAACATTGTTTTATTCATAGGACAAGTGCAAATCGCAATTTCTTAAACATAGCACTAATGGCCGTCGAATCGTTCTTCTGCACGAACACTGCGGGTACAAGGTTTGAGTGACAGCGATCTAACCACGTGGATAATCCATTTTGGTGCATTACTTTACCAATCACCAGTTGTGCTATTGATTGTGCGGAATAAATCGGATAAAAAAATAGGTTTACCCAATGTTGTAGCCAGTGTGCATATCCTGGATGAGCTTTGGACATGAGGGATTTTGAGTTATTACTTTTGCTCAAACAACAGCAACAGTTTTAGTAATAGTAGTAATTGTAGTATTAGTGGTAGCAACTTTACCAATGTATTTTTACGTATATGTGAAGTCTTTATTGTTGAAGGCTTCTTCGTGGCTGCATGTGCCACAAAGGAGCAAAACAAATAAATTTTGAGAAAATTATCCAGTTTTTATAAACGCATACCAGTACACGTAAAATAAACACCACGGCACAAAGAGTTTTTGTTGATAACTTATTTTATTAAGTGAGAGGCGTTTTGCTTGAAGAACGGGGAGTCATGTGACCAACATGGATTCGGGAATCGATAGTGTCAAGCTAGAGATAAATAATGTTTTTACCGGAAGTTCATGTAAAACAGTTACAAATAAGTATTTTTGTGTTTTTATGTAGAAAAATAGTAATCAGTCATTACATTTATTTACAAAATTGTATATTTTAGGCTATACACTTGATCATCTTCCCCAAATTTTTTGTGTGTGCTTTATTTTGAAAAAAGACAAAAACATGACTTCCGTTTGAGGCAGCGCTTCTCTAGTTAACTTAACACACATCTGAGGCCTGCTGTGTTTTCAACAGCGGTAGAGTCGAGCTGAAAAATGGCGTCTGCTGGCGACGCGAAGCGGGACGCCGGCCATTCAGCTTGAGCTTTGCGCTTTAAAATTGAGGCCGGGGCTTGACAGGGACCAGCTGGGAAGTGTCACCCGTTTCGTGGTCATTTTCTCATCGCCTTAAAACAGCAAACGTGGCTCATTTGAGCAGCGAGATCTCAGCGGAATATAAGAGCCTCGCTCTTGCTATGAGAGGGAGAAGAGGAAGGCCGCCCAAACAAGCTGCCGTGATGCGGGAAGGTTCACCAGGGCCGGTCCGGGGCTCCCGGGGCGGCAGGACTAGAGGGATGCGTGGACGGGGCAGGGGCAGGGGCAGAGGAAGGGGTCGGGGCCGGGGAGGAAGCGGCGGTATTTGCAGCATCGGTCCTGTGGAGATGGATACAGAATTCTGTGGCCGAGAAAACTTTCATTCGTCTCGGGGCCGTCGGAAAGTTGGAGCCTCCACGGTGGCTGCAGCGGCATCGCGGGGCAGAGGGAGCAGAGGCAGAGGGTCGAGAGGTGGCCGCGGCGGGAGAGGAGGAGTGAGGCAACCTCAAACTAAGGTGGTCTACGATGACAACAGCGACGAGGAGGAGGATAATATCAGCTACCGCTCCGACGAGGACGAGCTAAACGACAATCCGTCGTCAGATCTTGAAGACGAGGAGGCCTTGGGAGACGACTCTGACTATCTGGAGGACCTCCCGGATAATGAGGATGCCAGCTACTGTACGGAGAGTAGTTTTAGGAGCCACAGCACGCTCGGGAGCACCCCAGGTACGTTTGTTTGCCGACACACACACCCAGACCAACTACTTAAACACTGCATTATAAATATAGATATTTTAGCTCAATGCATAAAGCAAGGCGCATTGTTCAAAATGGAGTTTGAATTCAGAAACAGGCCTTTGTTTACCGTGCGCTCCTCGGTCCGCGGTCTTGCAGATGTTCCTCGGTTTAACCCGGCTTTTGAGGCGTTGGATTTGAGTCGAATCAGCAGATTTCTGGGGTCGTTTTGGTGCTTTGGAGCAGGCTCGCGCGCCCTTTTTCTCATCATAACTTAACTTGGCGTTGTTTCGCATTTCCCTGCAAGCGTCAAAAACGGAATAGTTAACTTAGTTCTTTCATTCATTCAGGTTGACCACACACTTCTTCTGTTACTTACCGCCTGCATTAAAACGGAAAGGTCGTCAATGTACTTTTAATTTAAGATTCAACTATTTACAGATAAATATTGTTTTTTTATTTAAATAAACTTGAAAATGTCTCAATGTTTTTTGTCTTTAAGTCTTTTGGATTAGGACTCATTTAAAAAAAACTTGTTTTTGTAGCATGATGTTTCCTAATTAACGTGACAGGCATGTGTTTCCACTCACTTGTTGCATACAACCTGGTCCTCCGTTGCCACGGTAACCACGTCACGTTATCCAGGTGTGGACGTTATACATTTTTCCATCCTTTTGAGATTAAATTGATGTTGTTTAGATTTTACTAATAGCATTTTAATAATAGGTTCTGTACATGTAACTACATTATTTGAGTTCTGTTTTTGTAAGAATTCAATCTGAATTTCTTTACATTCTTCTTTTAGTTTTAGATATTTTTTAATCACGCCAAACTATTCTTTGCTTCAGCTTGAATGTTTGGTTAACACCCAGTTTATTTTCATTCAAATAAGTAATAATTAAGAGACCCATGAATGATCACTCCTAATGTATGTATGCAAGTGCTGTAAGCTAGCAGGTTTAGAGTATAACCAAAGGGATGATGGGAAATGAGTGCAGGTTTACTTTGGACTAACAGTCCTGTCCACAACTCAGAGGTGAATTTCTGATGAACTCCTGCTGCTCTGCAGAGACTATGTCCTAGAAAACAGCACATGCTTTTATGGCTTTTATGATTTTTTAAAAATAAAAACTGCATCATCATAATTAAAAAACCACCGAGAACAATTTTACAATAGATCAGAGGGGGCTTTATTGGTGAATACAGATATTGCGAATGTCATTTGTCTAAAGATATATTCATTCAGTGACCACACATTCTGGTCGCTGAATGAATATGAAGGGCGGCTGTGGTGCAGATGTGGAGCGGTCGACCTCTGATTGGAAGATTGCAGGTGTGATTCCCGCCCTGTGCGCCCATGTGTCAAAGTGTCCTTGGGCAAGACACTGAACTCCACATTGCTCCTGGTGGTTATAGGTTAATGCCAGTGTTGAGCAGCAGAGCTCCCATCAGGGTGTGAATGAGAGTGTAAAGTACTCTCTAGTAATAATTTTTCATTCTAACTTTACAATCCTCCAGCACACCGGCCTTTCCCTCTCTTCTGTTGCATGTCATTGCTTTCTCTTATGACTCTTTTTTTGTTTTGTCCTGCAGGTCCTAAGCGGTCTAGGGCTCCACGGCCCCGGTCTCCTATTCTTGAGGCAAAGGATATTCCTCCCTTTGAGCTTCCAAAGTCCTCAGAGGACCTCCTCGTTCCTGCCTCACAGCTCCTCAACGTGTGCGCCGTCTACGAGGTCCTCCGCAACTTTGGCACGGTGTTGCGACTGTCTCCGTTCCGCTTTGAGGACTTCTGTGCAGCCCTGGCCAGTCAGGAGCAGTGCACACTGCTGGCAGAGACCCACATATCCTTGCTCAAAGCTATTCTTCGAGAAGAGGACACTTCTAACACCACATTTGGGCCTGCAGATGTCAAAGACTCCGTTTACTCTACTCTGTTTTTTGTGGATGGTATGACTTGGCCGGAGCTGGTGCGAGCGTACTGTGAGAGTGACCCAGAATACCGGCACACTCTGCCTTTGCAGGAGACTGAGGATTATCCGTATGAACCCCTGGAGAACAAAATTAAAGTTCTTCAGTTTTTGATGGATCAGTTTTTGGCAACTAACATTGCCCGGGAAGAGCTTATGTCGGAAGGGGTGGTTGCGTATGATGACCACTGCAGGGTGTGCCATCGTCTGGGTGACCTGCTGTGCTGCGAAACCTGCTCAGCTGTCTATCATCTGGAGTGTGTGAAGCCACCATTGGAGGAGGTGCCAGAGGATGAATGGCAGTGCGAGGTGTGTGTGGCTCACAAGGTGCCCGGTGTGACAGACTGCATCCCTGAAGTGCAAAAGAGCAAACCCTTCATTCGCCAGCTCCCCATCGGCTACGACAGACACCACCGGAAATATTGGTTTCTGAACCGCCGGCTTGTTGTGTAAGTTCAGTTTGGTTTTATTTTCTGCAGTTTTGTGTAGAATTCACTAAGGTAGGTAACGTAGGTGATAAATAGCTACTTCAGGTTTTTTCCATAAACTCCCTACTCGAAGTTGTCAACCTTACAGATTTAGAAGCCACTTTTTAAAATTGAATTAAAAAAACAGATCTTTTATAAAAGGAAAAAACAACTTTATTCACTTTTATTGAAATTAGTCAGTCGACAAACCATTAACTGCTACAAAAGCTGTTTTAGAGGAGCCATTATTTACATTGAAGGCTGCACAGTGGAGCAGTGGTTAGCACTTTCCCTTCACAGTGAAAAAGCCCTGGTTCAAATCCCAACTGAGACCTTTCTGTGTGGAGTTTATGTTCTCCCTGTGGGTTTCTCCAGGTGCTCCAGCTTCCTCCCACATTCTAAAAACTCCATAGGTTGGTTGATCACTCTAATTTGTCTCTAGGTGTGATTGTGTGACCCTGCGACAGACTTGTCCGGGGTGTACCTTGCCTTTGCCCAACAGTAGCCAGGTTAGGCCCTGGATGGATGGCATTATTTATATTAAAATTAAAGAATATATTCATCTGTGGATAGATGGATATTGTAGTCTGTTCTGCACTGGCTCTAGTTTTTTGTCTATTAAATTATCTAAAAATGTATTCATCGTATCAGTTTTTGCATCAAATTTGTGATTCAGTTTTTTGTAGTGATTTCTTTGGCAAAAAACAGCTTTTTTTCTCATTTTTAATGTTGGAGTTTTTAATTTCTTACGGAAATTTTCTTGTTTTCCAGTTAAAGGCAATCATGTGGTTAGTTTTTCTAAACCAAACAAAAGTGGTTTTACAATTTGTCAAATAAAATAATATTTAATTCATTCATCTTCAGTCCCCCTGCGACAGACTGGCGACCAGTCCAGGGGTGTCCCCTGCCTTCGCCCATGAGTAGCCGGGTTAGGCTCCGGCAACCCCGTGACCCCGAAAGGGATAAAGCGGTTTGGAAAATGAATGAATGAATGAATGAATGAATGAATGAATCATCTTCAGTCTGAAGTGGAATGGATTCAGTAGTTTGGCAGTGAAACCTGCCCCAGTTTGTCAACCGCACACTCATACTGAAGCCCAACATTACAATAAAAATGTGGTCTTTCTATAAAGAGGTAAATAAAAGAGAAACTGATCTTGTGTTGTATTCAGTTAGAGCTCTACAGGCTAGTAACCCACTTTAGGCTTTATTTTAATGATTCACTTATAATGTCCATCCAGCCAAAATTGTATCTACTTGGACAACGGACCAGACTAACATGTAACTCCATCAGGCACTGACATGGTGGCGTGAAAGGTTCCCTGCTGTGTCTCCTCAGGTCCCTTCATTATGATTACTCAACTATGTTTTAAAGTTCATTGTAAGATTTTTAATGGCAATTATATAATCAGTTGAAATACATTGAATTATAAATAAAAGTGACAATTTTGGCTGTAAATTGGTCATTTAAAAGTAATAGAATAGATGCAAAGACATTGTCAACAACAATTAATAGTAGTTTTTCATCTTGTGTTTCTCTTGTGTTGATTTCATTCACTTGGCATCCAGTCATAGTGACTTCCCTCAATGACCCGATTTAATGCATTAATTAACCTTAAAAAGGTAGTGGGTCTGCCATCCCTGCTTGGACATGACACACAGATAATATATGAAAATATATGTCCTGTAAGATGAGTTGATTCTTCAGTGTTTTTCTAGGTTGTGAAGTACGATATTCATTTGCAATGTTCATTTTTGTTGTTTGCATGTTTCCATATGCTCAACTCATTGTATTTTTTTACAGCATTTGGGAAGCCTGTAGTTGATATTATTATTATTTTAATCAAATCAACCAATACAACGTTTGCACATGTATTAGTTTTTTTTTTTTTTCCAATTCCACTTTACCAATTTTAAAAATTCAATCAAACAAACTTTTTTATGTATTGATGTCCAATTGCCCCTGAACTCACCACGGCACCGAGTTCAGTGGTTACGAGTGTGGACTGTGTCAGAGTTAAAAAGGGATGTGAGAGCAATTCGGGAAGGTGGGATTATTTTTCTTCTTTTTATATCAAACATTCGGAGTAAGGGCAACGGGCATGCAAATGGTGGGCGGGACAATGCTGAAGACAGTGGTGCCACTGGCTCCAGCCAACAACAACCACTTCAATATCAGCCATCGGATTTAAAGAAAAAAGGCAGATATCGATAAGTGTCAAAATAGCCAATATCTGCACTAATGCCGATTTTGATATCAGAATCGGTTGACCCCTAATTTCTTCATGTTTCTGCTTTTTAAAATTTTTTTATTATCATTGTTCACGTAAAACGTTAGAAATTCCTCAATCCCCTCTCTGACACAGAAGTAATGTACAGATATAAAATGTGTCTCTTTATTGAAATAAAATAATAGACATGTTCATTGTTTTTCTGAATGCAGTGCTCTTTGAATGTCTGCATGGCTATAGGTGAAGTTGCTGAATAGACGGTTTTGTTTCATGGCCACAGGCTTCACAGTCCAAAAGCACGGATTAGTTAAGCAAAAGGAAAGCTTTAGCCGGTGCTATGAAAGTCCAATGACTTACTAAAGCACAGGTGCAAAAACTTTTTCTTCTTTAGTTTTCCCTAATTCTGTGTTTCAACATCATGAAATTGTGCAAGGTTTCTCAAATGCATGCGTCTTCTCTTTTAGCTTATTTTCACGTGAAAATTAATTAGTTCAGTGCCAGGTTAAAAAAAAAAAAATCAGAAGTCCTACATCTGGTTTGTGTAATTTCTAACATGTATAACAGGTATTTTTAACATGTTCTTGTAGCAGTTTTCTCGTGATGGAGGACGTATAAAAAAATTATGATTAAAGCTATTTTTCTAAATGTTTTGTTATTCAAATCGTGATGGATCAGGAGCAGAGAAAAGCGTGCCATTTGAAAAAGCTCGGGTTTGTGACGCAGCAAGTGAAATGGGTGGGCCAAAGTCTCCCTGCTCTGCTCCATTCTGATGCATCCTTTTGCAGGCAAATAGATCCATTAACATCTTCAATTTCCTCGTCTGGGCTGCCATCTGGCACAGAACTGTACGGCTGGATAACTCTAATATTCTAATATTTCTCCCCATTTTTGTTGCACCGCTAATGTTAGCTTGGGGTTGTGAGGGGATGTAAGCTAGCGTGAGAGAGTGTAAACAAAGGAATGATGGGTTATCTAGGATGGGATATTTACGTGCGGGTGTGGTGTAGTAGTAGGGTGGTCAACCTCTAATCGGAGGATTGCAGGTTCGATTCCCACATTGCCCGCCCATGTGTCAAAGTGTCCTTGGGCAAGAAACTCTCATTACCTCTGGTGGAAGGTTGTCACCAGTGTTTGGCAGCGAAGCCACCATCAGTGTGTGAATGGGACAGTGACTGTAAAGGGCTTTGGGCCTTCGAGGAAGATATTAAAGCGCTATACAAGTATACACCACTTACCATATCAATGTAGTTACTTCCGCAGTCCCGGCCACAACTCAGAGTGAATTTCTAATAAGCTCCTGGGGCTCTGCAGAAAATATGTCTTAAAGAAACGACACAAGCTTTTTTGATTTTGGCTATGAAGCGCATCATCATAATTAAAGACCACTGGGAATAATTTTGCAACAGAAAAAAATATAGTTGAAGTGGGGCTTAAAAGAGTTTAAAGAGTAGCTTGTTGTAATTCTTGCCAACTCTGACCGGAGTTTGTTCCTTCAGTTTTCCACTCTTTTTTTCTAGAAGTCAAAAAGACTCTCTAGAACGTTATACAATATTTAGACCACGAGAGGATATAGATTAAATACTTAACTTGTACCAGACAGAGCACCAATGCTGAAGAAATGAAATTTCTCTTTCTGTGTTTGTTTACTCTGTTTTGTGGTTCATTAATATATGTTCTGTTTTATCAGAGTTTTTAGAGTTTTAAAAATGAGCTGTAAATTGGGGAACCCCCCCCCTAACACACACACAACTGTTGTTTTTGGTTGGTCCCTGGTTATTGATTTGATCTCTTTCCTATGTTTTCTCCACAGTGAGGAGGATGATGAGCAGGAGGGAAAATCCATCTGGTACTACAGCACAAAGGTAGATACATAGCAGGCCTGTTTGTATTAAAAAAAATTAGCTCAATCAGTTAAAGACATATATTTGGTAGTGATTTCTTTTGTTATTAAAAGGCTTTTTGTTTGCAAAAAGTGGTTTTCTAGCTGAAAACTTTTTCAAAGTTGTACTTTTTAAAAATAAGTCATTTTGAAGGCAGCATGTGTTTATAATAATTATAACTGTTCTTTCTGACTCAACGCTGGTGCCACATAAGTCATTTTCTTTTGCCAGAGCATTAATCTGAGGGTGTATTCACTCTGGTCACATTTTTTTCACCTGAAGTGAACCAGAGTTCGTTTGCCCCAATAATCGAGAACAAATTTTCAGTTTGAATACACCCAAGCGAGCCCTGGTCCGGGACCAGAAACTGCTCTCAGACCCATCTTTTGAGGTTTGTTTCCAATCAGACTGAACTCCGGTTTGCTCAGAGATTCCTCAGTCTGAATAGGCTCTGTGCTCAAAGCGGAACAACTGGACCAAAACAGCCACCTTAGCTGTGCATTATGGGATGTAAACAGAGTGGTGGAGCAAAGATGATACACAGCAACTCATTGAAATGGGATCAGATGAATGCAGGCTCATTAAAGCAACTTTTAATGAGTGTGTGAATGGGGCCGTGACTGTAAAGCGCTTTGGGCCTTCAATGAAGGTAGAAAAGCGCTATATAAGTATACGCCATTTACCATTTAAAGTGATAGACATTGCTTCTCACACTGTTTTCCCGACAATCTCTATGTCATAAACACTTATCGGCGTACCTTCTTAGCCGTCGTCTCCTCAGTAACCACCTTTCAGCATGCCTCCACCGTACCAAAGTAGCAGTAAAAAGTGTTGTTCCTGACCATGATACAGATGTTCAAAATTGGTCAGAGAAATATAAAGTTTGAGTGAAGTACCCCGACAAGAATTGCAAAGTGTAGGACTTTTATTATTCTTTTTCTCGTTGCTTTGCCCCACCATCGTAATTATTGACCAATGACTGATGAGATGTTTAGTCACATGGTTGTGTTTGCAAGCTGTGGTTCGAAAAAGAAATGTCTGGTTGGTGGCAGTCTTTAAACAGCGCAAAGCTTCGGACCAAACTAAGCGCAAAGCTTCGGACCAAACTAAGCGCAAAGCTTCGGA
>BSAI01000009.1:2873110-3074126 GCA_036245035.1 Adrianichthys oophorus | reverse complement strand
AAAGCTTCGGACCAAACTAAGCGCAAAGCTTCGGAACAAACTAAGCGGATTGGGTCAGTCCAACTGACTTTTCCACTCTGAATATTCATTAAAATTGTGCTAAAAAGCTGCAGTGTTGACGTGGATTTTTTTCGTTGCAGGTATTTTTTTTTTTTTTTTTTTTTACATTTCTCACTAGAATTTAATACGTTTAAAAAAACTCAAATCTTCTGTTTGGTCAGTACTTTTTTTTTTCACGGCCATTCCTGGAGATTCAAATCTGAAAAAAAACCAAGCATAACAACGACTTGAGGCTCAACTTCAACCAGTTTGAAGTTGCATCTTAAGGTTTTATTGTACAGCTTGTAGTGCCTATGGATTTACTTCCAGAAAAGAAATGTCTATTCATATTTTTATGTTTTTTATTTTGAAATTGTCATGTTCTGTAAATCTGTCCTTTAGGTCCAGCTTGCTGAGCTGATAGACCGCTTGGATAAGGAATACTGGGAGGCTGACCTGTATGCTGCACTTGAGGAAATAAGAGATGAAGTGCACTCTCATATGGATGTCACTGAGGACTTGACCAACAAGGCTCGGGGCAACAACAAAAGTTTCCTTGCTGTCGCAAATGGTAATATCTGTTTTTTTCCCCTGATAAACTGCAATTCCTGAGTTGCTGAGTTGGATTAGGGTTGAAAGTGGTATTTGCTAAACCTAACGATCTTTGTTGTGTTATTTGCGTGTTTTGTCGTCTACATTTTAACTTTCTGTCATGAAAGCAGCACCATTGTAGATGATCTGGTAATGTTCAGTAATGTTTACTGAAAGGTTTGAATTACAATCAATAAGATATTGATTTTCTTTACTTGATCTGCAATGTGTAGCAATGATTACTGGATTAATGTAATCATGTGTTCTAATGACAATCAATGATTATTACAGATCAGTTACCTAAAGGGCATATCAAAAATGTTTTCTGAAAAAATGTAAGAATTATTGTAGAGGATAATCAATAATCACTCTTGTTACTTGAAAACGGGATCTACAACGTGCAGGGACAATTTCTGGAATAATATGAAATTGTATTCTGATGATGATGGGTATAACATATCTGTTACATGATGATTCATGTTACTGATCACTGAAATAATGAAAGAATGTCTTTTGAGTATAATCAATAATCAACAAGCACTCAGTTTTGTTACTTGAAAAAATCTGCACAGGATTTGATCAGAACCAGACTATAAAAACTAGACAAAACGATCAAATAAAGTAACTATGGGATTATATAAATTTGCTTCTTCCCACTCTTTTTCAAGCAATAAATTAAGCTCTACTTGACTTTAGTCAATAATCATATTTAATGTGTTAAAGTGACTTAAGTGTTTCTTTGTTTTTATTTGTTTTTTAATCAAAGCCTTTCATTATTTCTGCGTTGAGTTTGATATTTGTGTTTTTTTTTCTTGTATTGTCTACAATCAATGGTTGAAATAAACTAAATCAAGCAATCAATGAAATAGACGGCAGCTGAGTTACTGTGTAACCTCACCTTGCTCTCAGTCTATTAATCCATGCTGCTGCATCTTTTCGGTCCCTCATCCAGTCGTAAGCCTCTTTGTTTTTTTGAATGAAGCACATCTGAATTATGTGTGGAGAATGAGCAGTGTTGACATAACTTGATGCTGCAGTTTGAACCTTCTGATGTGTCACAAGTATGAATCGCTTCCTGATGTAGATCTCTTTCTCTCATACATAAACTAAATGATGCCCTGGCATCTGCAAGTGATGGTCAGCTGGTAGAAGCTTGGGTCAGAAACAGACATGGTAAAGCTGCTCTTAATTACGGTGCAGGACATAGACTCCTTCATGTATTCAGTTATGTCTCAATATTATGGACTTTTAGGTGTAAACTTAGAGTCTTTTCTCTTTTCTAGTTGTGTTTCTGTATTCATTTGCTTCTGATATATATTTTTTTGCTTTTAATTGTTTTGTTTTCTGCTGTTGAAGATCTTGTCTATGTAAATCACTTTTAATTGCCTGAGAGTATTAAAGCACCACTCCAAATATATTTTTATCAGCAGTTTTTTCTATTTTCTAGAATAAAAGCGTTATCCGTTGTCTTTTATTTATGATTATGCTGTTTTCAGGCAAAATCAATCAGTGTCTATTTTTAGGACTTAGTTTCTGCAGAGCGGTATCAGAAATTTGCCTCTGAGTTGTGTGTGAGACTGTTGGCATAGACGTAAGCCTCTGCTGATATTCAGTGATCTCTTTGGAGCCCACCACAAATCCAAGCTAACATTAGCGTGTCAAAAAAAAAAAAAAAAGGCGAGCAATATCACAGCTATCCAGCCGTACGGTTTTGAGCCAGATTCCAGCTCAGATGATGTAAATGAAGACGTTAATGGATCTTTTTGTCTGCAAGTGAATGCTTCAGAAGGGCTCAGTGCAGGGAGTCTTTGGCCCGCTCACTTCAGTTGCTGCATCACAAACCTGTGCTTTTTTAAACCACAGGCTTTTATCTGCTCCTGATCCATCACAATTTGAATAAAAAATACTTAGAAACGAAGTTTCAATCCAAAATACATTTTTCATATGTCCTCCATCACGAAAAAAATGCTACAAGAACTGCCTTTCATCACGAGAAGGTTTTGGGTTGAACAAAGGAAACAATGGTTTAAAGAAGTGATTGTTTTTGGTAAGTTTCTGGAAATAATAGGTTGGGGTTGTGAAGGGCTGTAAGCTAGCGAAACAGAGTGTAAACAAAGGGATGATGGGATGTCAACGGAGGCTTACTTCTGTGCCAATAGTCCCGCCCACAACTCAGAGGTGAAATTCTAGTGAACTACTGTTGCTCTGCAGAAGTGTTTTGATTTAGCCTAAAAATAGCATCATCATACTTAAAATACCACTGGGAATGCTTTTACAACAAAATTAAAGACGATTGGAGTAGGACTTTAAATATTAAAAACAATCACCTGAACTTTTCTAACTTAGAAAGCAGCATCCTATATGCGTTTCTATTTTTTATCGAAAAAAAAAATGAAATGGATATATTCCTAAACTTAGTTTTTCCTGATTTGATTGGTTAGGAGGATTTGTCACCAATAACCATTTTTGGGTTGTCAGCATAAAAGAGACATATGTGCTCTTCTTTTTAACACCTGTTTTTGACCCTTTAAATCTGTTTTGTAATTTATTTGCATGCATTTTTCATCTTCACCCAGAAGAGATAATGGAGCGATTACGGGCGAAGAAGGACGAGGAGTTGGAAGAGGTGAAGAGACGGGCTGCTGAGGAGGCCCAGAGAGCATTCTTGGAGAAGGAGAAGAAGGAGGAGGTAAATGGTAAGAAAGAAGAGGACGAAGCCAATCTGAACGAAGAGGAACAGCAGGAAGGGAAGATGAACAGCGTGAAGAGGGAAGAGCAGCGGACAAAGGAAGAGCCGTCACTGGAAGAAATATGTGATATCAAAATGGAAGGTAGTTATGCCTATACTTTATAAAATGATATGAATAGAAACTAGATGTTACCCCAAGTCATAAACAAGCATAGTCCACTGCAATATTAATTATTTATTTGTTTAGCTTTCAAAACAGGACACTTAGGATGTATCTGAATTTCTCCCCACCCCTACAGATTCTCCCTAACCCCAAATTTATCCTGAGCGGAGAGATGGAAAAAATAGTGTCTTCAAATTCGGACGTTACGTTAGTTTGTTGCTGCCATCCCTCCAAAAATAAAAAAACATTGGTTTTATAACTTTAAAAAGTCATTCTAAAACAAAAAGTCATGACATGTATGTGTAAACGCGTAAATGCATTTCTCCTCCACGGCACAAGCTCGGCATGGATCACCCTACCGGCAGAGGGATCGCCCGCCCTAAATCTCTACGGCTCCCTAAAAAACACTTTCTGACACCACTACAGCTTCAAAATTGTTGCAATTGGGAGGAGCCAGAGGGATAGGGAATCAGCCATAGCACTTTTTTAACCAGTAGGATCAATAATGGTGCTTCAAAAATAGTTGACAAAAGTGAATCTCTCATTTACTCTATAATAATTTCTCACTGAAAATTAGCCTTTTAGGTTAGTCTTTGAAAGAAAATCTGTGACAGGACATAGAAAACACGCTCGAGACCCACTCAAATGAAATGTTTTTGCTGTTTTTAACATGTTCTTGTAGAATTTTTCTCTTAATGAAGGAAAAGGATAAAAGAATCTAAGATTATAACTCAATTTCTGAGTATTTCTTTAGTCAACTCAGGTTGGATCAGGAGCAGATGAAAACCAGATGTATAAAAAAAGCTCAGGTTTATGTTTTATCTGGTTTATGTGCGGGCCGAAGCTGCCCTTCAGTGCTCAAATTCTGAAGCATCCACTGGCAGACGAATAGATCCGTTAACATTTTCGTTTTCCTCGTTTACGTTTGTATCTGGCTCAAAACTGTATAACTGCATAGCCCCACTATTCCTGTTTTTTTTAAATTTTATTTTATTTTTTTGCTATGCTAAGTTTGGCTTGGGGTTGTGAGGTGCTATTCGCTCGCGGTAGAGAGTGAAGACAAAGGCATGCTGGGAAATTAGCGAAGCTAACCTCCTCACCAACATTCCCACCCAGAATCGAATTTCGATTGAGGTCCTGCTGAAAATATGTCTTTAAAAAAACAACACAGGCTTTTTGGTTTTGGCTAAAGACTGCATAATCATAATTAAAGACCACTGGTAATGATTCTGCAATAGAAAAAAAATATAGTGAAAGTGAGACTTACAAGATGATGTTTTTTTTTTTTTTTTCAATGAATGTTTGCATTTGATCTAATCTTTTGATTCCGACTTTGATTTCTTCTCTGTGTCCTGTGCATTTCAGTCAACATTCAGTCTTTTCTCCGTGTTGTTTCTCTGCAGCTCCTGAAGATTCTCCCACTGGCCAAGAGGGTAGCATTGATAGTGGCATCTCAGATGAACCGAAGCTTCCGGAAATTTCCTCTCCAACAAACAACTCTTCTGTGAGCTCCTGTCAGCCGGTTGTGTCCCCAAAGTTCCCGGCTTCTTCTCCAGAGCCTCAGTCTGATGGCTATTCCCAGGTGGATGTGTCTAACAGCATCAAAGGTGAACAGAAACATCTTTAGGTCATTGAGCTCTTCTGTGGACTGCTGCAATAGTCTGCAGTGTTGCCTCCTGTTGTTTTTATGTTGTTTTATGTTTATGCCTCGATGTATATGCTTGTGACCCCGTGATGTATTTTTGATAGTTAGTTAATATAGTGTAGTAATAGTGTCGTATTTAAGACAAAGGAAAGTAGTATTCAAAACAAAGAAAAGTCATATTTCAAACAGCCATGTTTAACATAAAACGAAACGTTGTATTCATATTCTTTTGCAAAGATATGCACACATTATTAATTTGTGCAAAGCTTTGTCTTTATACAAACGTTTCTTTTGACAGTTACCTTACCCCATATTTTTCTTTTTGTTTTGATTTTAAATGTTTTCTGTCACTGTAAGATTTAAACATTTCGTTTATTTAAGTCACTTTTAAAATTTATTTATTTCCTCTGAACAGCTGTAAAGATAAGTGTATTTAATGTTGGAAATCAGTGTCTTTGCACATCTTCTTCAGGACCGAAGTGGTCCCTAAAGAACTCTGTTCTTTATTTTAACATTTAAAGCTGTGTGCTTTGCTTCTTTAGAGATTTGTATGTTTTGCAAAAAAAAAAGAAGGAAGCTGGTGAAGGAATAAGGAATTTTAGCAATCAGCTGTCTGAACACGCATTACCTAAGATTAATCAGCAGAGGGAGCCACAACCTTATTTGAACTTTTTTTCTTTAAGTGGCTTCATGCTCTTTCACATGAACTTCATTGTTTACGCAGAGACACATCAAAAGTTCTCCTGGTTCACTGCTTTTATCTTTAGCTGAGAGATCTTACTTGATTCATCGATTATCTAAAATCTAAAGTAACTATGCTTTTGTCTCTGGAGTCTTAATGTTTTTCTGTTTGTACGGCAGAAAACTCTTCATCAAATCCCGTCCTTCCCTCTGAAGAAAGCTTTCCCAGTCTGAGCCAGTCTTCCCAGCCTTCACAACCCGGAGAGGAGAACAGCAACAGCAGCATTGGAGCTGGTGTGCCTCCCAGGGGTCCTGAACCCCCAGACTTGGCTGATAGGTCCTCCCAGTCATCTCTGGCAAGCTTTGATGATGCAGGTACTCTTGTGTAGTGTCATTTTCTTTTCTAACTGATAAAAGAATAGAATTACGTTTTGTTTTTTTTTTTTCAAAAAGATATTTGTCTTAATATTTACCAGTAAATTGGGGTTTAAAAGCCTTACACTGACTGATCTGCGTTCAGCACTGAAGTAGTTACTATGTTTACAGGAGACGGTAAAGACAACTGTGAATTGTCTGGGATCAGCAGTAAGAAGTGTTCAGCAACTCGCATGGTGACCCGACTGAGGAACCCAGACAGCAAACTAAGCCAAATGAAAAATCAACAGGTTGCAGCTGCTGTTCATGAAGCAAACAGGGGTTTCAAGGAAGGAAAGGAGGTGAGGACCCAGAAGTATACCTCACAGACGATCCATGTAAAATATATTGTGAAAAAAAACTCCTACTTATCAAGCCTTGAACATTTGTTATGGTGTGTTGCAAAAATAAAACGTATATGGAGCATTGCTCTTAGAGACTATCATTGTCAATTATATTCTAAGGTAACTTGGAGAACTAAGTTACTAAGAGACTATAAATAAAAAAAAAAAGATAAGTCTGGATATATAAAATAAAATAACATTTTATTTGACGGTTAAAGCCATCCATGTGATTTTTAAAAAAAAAAAAAAAAAAGGAAAGATATTTTATTATTTACGAGCATCTGTTTTGTACTTATGTTAATCTCTTGTCATCTACGTTCATTAATTTTCATCACATTTGACTCACTCAGTTTTTGTCACAGTTTTTACATTTATTTTTTCTTCTTTCCATTTTCTTTAAGTAGCCAGTCAGTGTGCTTTCTTAAAGTCCCACTCCAATCATCTTTAATTCTGTTGTAAAATCGGTCCCAGTGGTCTTTTAATGATGGTTATGCTGTTTTTAGTCCAAATCAAAAAGCCTGCATCCTTTTCTAGAACATAGTTTCTGCAGAGCAGCAGGAGTTCATTAGAATTTCACGCCTGAGTTGTGAACAAGACTATTGGCACTTCTATCTTTCTGCCATCCTTCTGTTTACACTCTCTCCCACTAGCGTACAGCCCCTCACATCCCCAAACAAACATTAGCGGTGCAACAGAAACTGCAAGAGATACCAGAGCTATCCAGACAACAGTTTAGAACCAGATACCAGCTCAGATGAGGAAAACAAAGACGTGCATGGATTTGTCTGCAAGTGGATGCATCAGAATGGAGCGGAGCAGGGAGCGTGTGGTTTGCCGATTGTTGTTTCTACGAAACAACTACAAGTTCGAAACAACTTTCAAACATCTTTTCGTCTACTCCTAATTCACCACAATTTGAAAATAAAAATACTCAAAAGCAGTTTTGTTCCTAATTATCTTTTATATGTCCTTCATTATTATGTGTTTTTAACATGCTACAAGAACATGTTAAAAACACTATTTTCTTGAATGCTGCCTGATGAATTAAGGACAGAGCTATTCAAAAATATTTTTTCTCTTTTTATTTCAAGCTATGTGTTATTTCACTTTATATTTTAGTTCATTTTTTATTACTAAACTTACAAATGTACCTACATGTTTTGAAATCGTGTTTTTTCTTAGAGTTTATTGCCAAGAGTTGCATTTTGTCCTGATTTGATTTTCTGATTGCATCTGTAGGTTCTTGTAGTAAATGCTCAAGGGGACGTCACCCGTGTCAGCATGCGCAAAGATGTTGTGATGAAGGGCAGCATCCCCCAGTACTTCAAGCTTGGTCAGGAGGGCAAGTATCGCGTGTATCACAACCAGTACAGCTCTAATGCTCTGGCCCTCAACAAGCACCAGCACAGAGAGGTGAGCAGGGTTAACGCTCAGTGGTTAGCACTGATTCATCCCTGACCAAACACACATTTTAGTAATAACATGGTTGGTCTGGTTGGTTATGTGTTTCAAATTTCTGTCTTTGTAGTTTTTAGTGAACAAAGCCATGATTAGATTCATGTCATTTCCCTTTCAGTTCAAACTCACTTTCCTGTTTTTCTCCTAGGACCACGACAAGAGACGACATCTTTCCCATAAGTTCTGCATGACTCCTGCAGGGGAGTTCAAGTGGAATGGGTCCATTCACGGTTCCAAAGTTCTGACCATCTCCACGTTAAGACTCACCATCATCCAGCTCGAGAACAATGTTCCAACACCTTTTATGCACCCCAACTGGACCTCACACAGGTACGTGGACAAGATCCCCGTCAAAATGTCAACACTGAAGAGGGCTGTGTGTTTGGCCACTGAAACTAATGCCAAACAAAGATTTGCAGCCTGTGCCAGGTTTCTCCCTTTAACAGCAGCATATGTGGCTGCTGTATCTGAGAGAATGACTTACAGACTTTTAAAAACCACTAAATGTATGTCAGTTACTTGTCCTATAGGCTCCTTCATTTATTTTATTAAATATAAAAGGCAAATGTTTATCAAACTTTAAATAACAAGTGAGTTCGAGCTTGAAATCGTGAAGTCTACAAAACAGTAGTAAAATAAAGTAAAACAAGAAAATTTCTCCAAGGCTAAGACGCTGCTTTCTTTACCTAAGAAATTGTGGCAGTGGTATTACTGCTTTGAGCTAGAAGGCCAAATCCCTCTATCAATGTTTTTACTCCAGTATACTGATGTTTTTGGTTGGAAATTTTTAGGAAATACAGAAAGAAATAGTTTAGTAACAACTTTACAACCACTCAACAACAAAGCTGTTTGTGCAGCCATTCCTGTGCTTAAAGTCTAATTCTACATTCCCAAAATTCCCAGAGTATTGTGTGTCCACACTCCCCCTCTGCCAGAGGATTTTTTTTCTCTTTCCTTTTTTCTTTTCATGGTGTTGGTTTTTTGTATATGTTATTTTCTGGGTGCTCAGTGACTTATTTGTTCCTATCTACTTGTCATCGTTACAGTAAAAAGCATCTGCACAATACCACAGTGAGCAAGCAAGCCACAGTTTTGCTGTCCTTTTTTTGTACATCGTTATATATTAAAGAATAGTCCTGTCCTACAGTCCTGCAGGTTCTGTAAATGTTTTTGTTGACATGTTAAAATTATTTCTTTTTAAGCAGAACTGTGGGTGCAGCTGAGTGTTGTATGGAGGGATTTTTGTGCCATTATTCCAAGCTTAACAATTATGTTTTGTGCGTAAATCTTTAGTGAGTGTTGCACTTGGAAAAATGCCACAAAAACCACTCCATAGTATTTCTCCTTTTTTTCCAACACGATGTAACTTCTTTGTTCAACATAAAATATTAAAGGGGGGGGGGGGGGCAATTCAGGCCTAAAGGATTTGCTACTTCTTCATTATCTTACTTATCAAGTTCCTTATCGGTGGAACGCAACTGATCCAGGTAATCTTCTGTGGTAAATGCTCTTTAAATGTAGTTGTTATAAACAAGGACATTGTTTAAAGTCTTTGGAAAAAGTAGCAATACAACTCAATGTTCACCTCAACAGTACAAAAACAGAACAGTTGCATTCTTTCTTGGATAAAAGCAAATCAAAATGAAGCTGAATATGTTAGGAACAAATGAAATGGTGACATGAAGGAACAGAAATATGTGAAATTTCATTTATTCATGTTTTTTTGCAGGACTAATTGGATCAAAGCAGTCCAGATGTGCAGTAAGGCCAGAGAGTTTGCCCTGGCTCTGGCCATCCTGGAGTGTGCCATCAAACCTGTGGCTATGCTGCCTGTCTGGAAAGACTCACTGGGTCATACCAGGTAGATAATCCAACAAGTCACATATGTTGTCTCTGCGCTGAAGTTGAGATTTCATTTCAAAGCCAGTTTACACACTGAACATTCTTACTGTAGTGACCATAAGCAGGTTAGATCAAAAGACCCACCAATCCTGTAAGCCATAATATTTGGACTGTGGCTCCATGACCAGTACCACCCATGTCAGCCTCTACCTTTGCTTTAGAGCCAGAATGTTGCCTTAAAGAAATAATTATCCAAATTCCATGAAGTTAAGCTCAGAGTTTGTGGCTGAGTGTGTGTAGACGAGATTCAGAAAAAACCCACCATTGCAGAAAACACTTCAATGCACAAAAGTTTGTAGTTATATTGCTTTAAATCATTTGTGTTTGAAAAGTAGTTATTAAAATGTGAGTTTTTTTTAAAGAAATTTTAATCTTGTGAAGCTTTGCATCTTCATTTGAAGCTTTACTGTTCTTTCCCTACAGAAAACAAAAAAAGACCAAAGTTCATAAGAGTGCTGTTAAAACAAACTTCTTCACCAGCTTTTGCATTTTCTAATAAATATGCTTTAATGTCATTTCAAAACATTTCAGGTTAAACCGTATGACTTCAATGGAGCGTGAGGAGAAAGAAAAGATTAAGAAAAGAGAAAAGAAACTGGAGGATGAGGAGACGCTGCAGCAAGCTACCTGGGTCAAGTACACCTTCCCAATTAAGCACCAGGTAGGTCACTTACATTCTGAGCACTTTTAGCTTTTGATCTGTACTCGTGCGCAGATCAAGGCAGATTGGATCGCTGGGAATTTCTCCGGTCCGTCCATGTTTCTACCCCCTGGCTCCCATAGGAGGGGTTTGTGCTGCCACACCGGTGTCATCAACTTCCAGAGCAATCAACCCATATGCCCTCGCCTTCCTCACTGAGTCCTAGTAAAAATCCATCCATAATGATGTTATGTATTTGTACTTCCAAAATTAGACTTTCTTTGTCCACGGCAAAAATGGACGACTCCTGAAATATTCATTTATTCTCTACACAGTTTTTCTCATTCTCACTGCATTTATCTTGCGGAGCTTCTCTTTCCCTACACTCAGTGTTGGGAAAATTACTTTTAAATAGTAATCGATTACTTAACTTCAGTTACTGGATTATGTTGTTATGAAATTACTTTACTCACTACCTATTTTAAAAAGGAATTCATTACTTGTAGCTTTACTTTTCTCGCCTCACATACAAATGAAAAGAATGAACGTGTAAAGTATGAACATGTTTCATTAAAACATAAACTGCCTTCATTAGAATTCACACAGCAGTGTTAAAAAAGACTTAAAAGATTGCGGCTGCAGCCATGGGCATCTCTCGCCACAAGCTTGGGGTGGCGGTGCGATCTTGCCAAGTGCTTGTGCATAAATAAAGATGAGGATTTCCTTTTCTATGATGTTAGTAGCTCATGTTTATCTTCCTTTTCATGTTGTAAATGAAGGTGTGGAAGCAGAAAGGAGAGGAGTACCGTGTTACAGGCTACGGGGGCTGGAGTTGGATGAGCAAGACTTATGTGCCGCGGTTTGTCCCCAGGCTTCCCGGAAACACCAACCCAAACTACCGCAAAGAAATAGAAGGTTTGGATCAGAGTTCTTTGATTCAATGGTTTAACTTATATTAATAATGGTTTTCATACTTTTAGCTTCTATGAGTTAATTTCAGACATTATTTGCTCATTAACTGATGTGGATTTGTAAAGCCTGTTTTTGTTTTTTTCTTGTCGAAGATGCAAAGCTTGGCAAAAAATGTACCTTGTTGGACTTGAGCCGGCAGCCCAGTGTGGTTGAACCGGAAATTTACGGTAACTTAAGCAGCAAAGCAAAAGATCCAAACTTCAATCTTTCCGAACTACTTGGAGAAGAAGCGGAGTCTGCTGAAAAGCTGGTGGAGGAAAAAAAAGAAGAGGATGAAAAACAGAGGAAGGAAGAGCAGTTGTCAGTAGAAGAATCTCCTGCAAAGATGGAAGTGGATCCCACTGACTCACCCCCAGAGGAGCAAGGTACAACATTAGACGAGGGCGTGTTCAGATTTCACTCTGATGAAAAAAAGGAAATGTGTAAATGACGCATAAACCAAACGTTGAAAGGTCTTTAACAGGTTTAACAAATGTGCAAAGAAAGATTTGAACATCATAGATCACTAATATTCTTTATTTTTAACTAATTCATAGTCTCATTACAATATATAGCATAGCATTGAGCAGATTTTTGATTCTTGAGACTGATTGAGTTTGTACTTTTTGGGAGCAGTGTGGGGCCAGGTGTCTTACCCAGGGGCACAAAGAATGCACCCTGACCAACCAGACAGACACGCTACTCAACCCATTGAGATACAGCTTAAAGGTTTAAAAAAATATATGAATTCAGTCCATCAACATCTGGGTTTTGGGCTCCACCTCTGCTGTGTACCTTTGCTTGTTTGATGGAGTAAACTCAGCTTGAAGGCGAATCACATTCTATCTTCAATTTGTCTGCAGATGCCGATGGGTCTTCTTTGAAAGAGGAGCCTGCAGAAGACCCTCAGCGGCCCTTCAACTATGATGTTGTTGATGTTAGTAAGGGCTTCCTCAATCGTGTTGCCTACAAAAAGAAAGTAAAGACTTCCAAACTGGACAGCCTGTTGGAGCGCAGAGTGAGGCAGAGTGTGGTTGAGGAGCGACAAAGACAACAAGTCTCAGCATCCATACCACAGAGTTCTACCCCCCTTTCGTCCTGCTCTGCTGCGGGTTTGAGCACTCCAGTTCGACCGCGGTCACCCCTCAGGCCGCACACTCTTGCACAGACACAGCCCGCTCCAGAGGAGTTTGTCAAAGCAAAGGAGAAACACTCATCCACACCCAGTCCAGGTTCTGGAGAAGCTGCAGGACAGAAAGAAGAAGTAGAGAGTCAAGATGAACTCTCAAACAGTCTGCCTGCTGCTTCTGAGGCCACTCCCAAAGGTTGCTGCATTACAGGTACAGGTGAAGGTTCTGATTCACCACAGAATAAAACCACCTCCACTTCTGAAAATGTGGAGCAGGACTTGGTGGAAAGGACAGTGGGGCCAAAGGAAACCACTTCAAACTGTTCAGAGAAACATTCTGGTCTGCAGGAGACACCTCCTGGATTCCTGAACTGCTCTTCAGAGCAACAAGCAGCTTGTGGTTCGTCAGATGTAAACAAGGCTGAGCATATGGACATTTCAGAGTCCGACTCTGTAAGGACGCTCTCAGATATCGTTGACCAAAAAAACAGTCAAAACACATTTTCTTTGAAGCCAGATGCAGAAATGGTAAGTTCTGTGCATTCTGGTACAGAGAAAAATGGTTTATCGACAGAGGACACCCAAGAAACAATGGAGAGCACCAAGTGCAATAGAACAATGGGTGAAAGCACTTCCAAGTCACTTCCTGCTCCCCTTCAGGTAAATGGTAACGATGGCTTGCCTTGTGAAAATAGTAACTCTTTGATAAGCTCAAATAACGGCGTGCTTTCCAACACGACTCACTTCAAGGTCAACAGCGTTGAAAAGGTTGATGATCAAAGGCTAGTGGTGTCACTAAAGGGAAGCACAGAGCCAAAGCCCTTGGTGAATGGAGATCTGGCCTCTCAGAATGACAGTGCTGAGGTCAAAGGAAAGGAGCCAAGTCTGGTTTCTGAAGTTGAAGCCGGGATGACCCTAGACCAGGATTACAAACCTTCACTGAAGATGACGAGGCTGGAAAACAACACAGACACCGATGGAGATGACTCTCTGTTGCACAACAACACTTTTCATTCTGTGGAGACCAAACATAGTCCTGGGGTCAAGGGAGTGAAAGTCATCAGAATCGCTCCATCTCCGGTTCTTTCAGCAGAGGAGTCCAGTTTGAGTGACGGCTTTGCTGAAGAGAACAGTAACAGCGAGTCAGCAGAGCCGTTCAAAGCCGTCATCACCGAGGTAACCACTACCTCTACCACCACCACAACTGTCGTCTCTACAGAAACCAGGGTGGCCAAGGTGCAACTGAAAGCATTTGGAGAATCAGCGCTTCCTGTTATTGCAACTGAGAGAAGAGCAGTGTCCACACTCTCCAGCATGAGCAAAACAACTCTGACGGAAATCTATTCCTCTGAGCTTGATGGCCAATCAAGACACAACCAGAGTGAAACGGTGACACGGCAGAAAGCAACCCTTTCCACATTTGTCAGTCAAACAGACACTGAAAGAAGTAAAACCTCTGTGTCATCTGTAACCGTGAGCCTGGAAGACTCTTCATCCACAAAGGGCCGAGTGCACCTTCTCAAATTTTCCCGCACCAAGAAGATGCGCTCTGACACAGCCCTTCCTTCATATTGCAAGTTTGTCACCAAAAGCAAACGGATGAGTATTTTCGTACTGCCGCACGATGAGTTGAAGGTTTTGGCGAGGCGTGGAGGATTTCGGGAAGTTCCCATATTTAGCTACAACGCCAAGCCTGCGCCTGACATCTGGCCATACCCCTCACCCAGACCCACCTTTGGCATCACGTGGAGGCGAGTTCCCTACCTTTTCTTTCTGTTGACCATTTGTGATAGAAATGAGCTGATATCATTCTGTCTCAAAGTGTTGTTTATTGGCATGTTTATGACCAAATGTTGAAGAGATAAACAGTAAAATGTTTGTCTTAATGCACACTCTGATGCTTATACCTGCTATCAACCTGCATTGATGTTGTCACTGTTTTGGAAAACATTGGTTTTCAAAAAAGATGCTGGTAAATGCTCATCTTTTCTCCTCACATACACCAGCCCACGTTTTTACAAAGAGCATTTTATACAGTCTGTGGTATGGCCGTCTTTAATAGAGGGGTGACAATTTGCTTTAACAATTCGATTCATATCATAACTTGTGGTTGCTCATATGATTCATAGTCAATATTGGTTCACTTTGAACGATTGGATCTCAGAGATAAACACCTGGTACTGACAGTTCAGCTGAAGTTTTCCAGATTCTTTCGATTAATTGCAAGATCATCAAGTGTAAATAAGCAAGAATGAATGACAAATCCATTCGCATTTTAATTTCATAAAGTTCAGAAACACAAGTCATAAGCAGTTCAAGGTTAAAAATCTGCATTTCTCGATAAACGATCAGTTGAAGGCCTTTTTTGTGTCACCTTCCACCTTTAATTCCCCTCATGGTTTTGTCATGTGGCGTCACATGTTGCACTGATTTATTGTTGTTCTGTTGCTCCCCCCCCACCCCGTCATTTGTGGCTTTGGCCTGAGGTACGGCCATCGATCCTAGACCGGTGTCACAGAGGGACCTTTGGTTATCCTGACCAGACCTCAGAGCTCCTAAAGCAAACGTGAATCATTTGGTGGTCGGAGAGGTGTCATGATGTTCTTTTTGTGTACTGACCAAGCCCTGCAACCAATGCATACTTTTCCGCCTGTGGTTACACATGGGAAAGGGAAAACATACCAAACCTTATACTGGCTCAAATGATTTTGTTTTTGTAAATACTCTAAATGTTTTAAGCAACCAGGTCAGAGCACAAGCATTCATCGTCAGACCACAGATCCTGACTGGAATGGATTTACATCTTTCTTGCCATAATTATTCACTGGTGGACTGCAGCCAATCAATTCATTCGAAAAGAACTTAACAAGATTTTGGAACTATCTGAATGAAAGTATTTGTTTGACATGTTTTGCAGCAAGCAGTAATACTGTTCCCACATCCAAAATGTTGCATGAAATGATGTATTAAAACTTCTTATGGTTTTGTGGAAACATGTATGACGTAAAACCCACAGAAGCAGTATATCTGTTTCTTCCCCTCACTCGCCCAACAATGTTTTCTGTGACTTTGTGCAATCATCACTCAGGTGGCAGTTGAATTCTCCTAGTGAGAAGTTATCATGTTTTTCCTGAAGTTCTGACCAGTTTCTGACTAAAATGTGCTGCATGTCGCGCTCAGGTACCGGCTGCAAACAGTCAAGTCTCTGGCTGGAGTGAGCCTCATGCTGAGGCTTTTATGGGCCTGTCTGAGATGGGATGACATGGCCGTCAAGCCGTCCGCTGCGGTCGGCACCACACGCACAGGTAGACCCTTGCCTTCCAAAAAAGCAACAGTTTTGTCTTCATTCAAGAAGAGGAAGTCAGAAAAAAAAATCTTCTAAAGGATTGCAATGATTAAACCAGTTTAAACTGTAAGAAAACTTTATTTTAGCTGGGATAGTATCACATTTAAATGCTTGTTTTATGGCTTTTTGTTTTTACAGAACAATCAGAAACAGAAATCACCACCACTGAAATCATAAAGCGCCGTGACGTGGGACCCTACGGGATTCGCTCAGAGTACTGCATCCGCAAAATCATCTGCCCTTTGGGGGTGCCCGATACTCCGAAAGGTAAACCAGATGTTCTGTTCAAGAGTTATGTATTTAAAGTCTTTTCAGATAAAATAAAACAAACTTTTTTTTTCTCTGTCAAAATGGTATAAAACCCATTTTTGAAACTTGGTTTTATGTCATCTTCCTAAAAACACATTTCAGAAACGCACACCCCTCAAAGGAAAGGTCTGCGCTCCAGTGCCTTACGACCCAAAAAGCCAGAGTCCACCAAACAGACTGGACCAGTGGTGATTGAAACCTGGGTGCCTGAAGAGGAGCTGGATCTCTGGGAAATCCGAGCCTTCTCAGAAAGGTCATACGGAACACATGTAACTCATCGCTGTCTATCAGAACAGTCTGCAAACATGTCAAACTGCTGACAAAGAGATTCATGGGGTGACACATAGACTCCTGAGGGTGTATCCACTTTGTTCGATGTACAAAGGTGTATGATTTTGAAAGCTGTTTTAAATTTTCCAACAGAATTATTATTAGAGAAATTACCTCAGATCACACAAATCCTCAGCTCTGAGTCTCTTACAGATTGTTGGGTGTTCCTGATGCCTGTCAGTGTGATGCACAGCTTTACTCTCTTTTTAGCCATGTTTTTGTTATTTGCTTATCTCAAGCTTGTTATCACTTTGCAGGGTGGAAAGAGAGAAAGCCCAAGCGGCAGAACAGGCCAAAGTGAGTGCGAATAAACAAATATCTCCATTTAGATAGTCATGTGTAACTTTGAGTTTCCTAAAAACAAGAAAAGTCGTAGCTAGCAGCAAATAATATTAATAATTAAAATATTCACCTTTACTCTCGCTCATTTCTGTGGTTTTCTGTTTCAGAAGCGCCTCGAACAGAAACCCGGTTTGGTTACGGCCACGCCAACTGGGACTCCTTCACTGTCTGCTGCCACACCCAAAGTCATCCTCGGTTCAATTTCAGGCCAGGGCACTCCCAGTGCCAAGGTGGTACTGTCGACCAAGATCGGTACTCCTGTGACATTCCAGCAGAACAAGAACTTCCAGCAGTCTTTTGCCACCTGGGTCAAGCAGGGCCAAACCAGTCAAGGTACAGCAGAAAACATAACATTTGCATTAACATAAAAGATGAATAATTAATTAAATTCAAATGTAATATACTTTTTTTCAGTGAGTTAGACACTGAATTACTTGAATCAAATCATATTAATGACCCACTCAGAGGAAAACTGTTTTTAACATGTTCTTGTGGCATTTTTTTCTCATACAAAAAGAAAGCTAAACTTAAAATTGCATTTCTGAGTATTTCTTTACTTTAAATCATTGTTAATCAGCAGATACAAAAATGTTGTTTGAAAAGCTTGTAGCTGTGATGTAGAACCTGCAGTCGCTGGAGCCTCTAGCTCCCCGCTCTGCTCCATTCTGATCCATCCACTTGCAGACAAATAGATCCGTGAACGTCTTTGACTTTTCCTCGTCTGAGCTGAGGTCTAAACTGCACGGCTGGATCGCTCTGAAATTGCTCGCAATTGTTGTTGCCCCTGTAATGTTTGGTTGAGGGTGTGAGGGGCTGTAAGCTAGTGAGAAGGGGCGTAAACAGATAGATGGCGGGAAGATTACAACTTTCTCTGCACCAACTGTCTTGCCCACTACTCACAGGCGTGTTTCTGATGAACTCCTGCCGCTCTGCAAAAACTATGTCCTAGAAAACAACACCGTTTTTTTTGTTTAAAAACTGCATGATCACAATTAAAGGACAACTGGCAACACTTACAATAGATCATGTTAAAATCAGTCTATGTCAAGAACATGCCAGTGATAGTTTTTACATGGACAAGACTATTGCTGTTAAGGCTGTTCTAATAAGGGAATCATGGGAAATGGGAATAATGGACCAAAGATCCCCTTTACTGGAAACTAAAGCAGGCTTAGATTTTACAGATTATTAAAGATGTGTCATGTTGCATCATTTGCCTTAACAACAGATTGATGGGAATAAAATGCTTGTTGTGTTTGATCCTCATGTGTTTCTGCCTGCTTGCTTGCTTGCTTGCTTTGGTAGGAGCGGGCACAGAGGCCGCTGTGGCCACATCTGGTGGACACACTCTGCACATCACAGGAACCACAAGCAGCGGAAAGGTTTTAACCACCAAGCTGCCACTACCTGCAAACAGCAAGATTGTCACTGTTAATGTACCAACTACGCAAGGAGGTACGACCACTATCATGACATCAGAACAAAACAAAGGTTATGTGAATTAACTCAGTGCTGACATTCTCCTCCTTTCATATGCATTTCATCACACATGTACATTTGATTACGGATGAGCTACAGATCCATACATTATAATGCCTGACAGATTACTTGGGTGTATTTGCTAAAACACTGAATTAGTTTCATTTCAGTTTTAAACACATTAATGAAATTGTACTTTTTGTTGAAAACACATTTGGCTTTATAAACCATAGTACATGTGATTCATTTTTTTAGTTCTTAATTAATTATTACCTGTAATTAATTAATTTAATTATCTATTTTAAACTAACCTAGTAATTGCTGTAAAAAGCCTAATTTTAAAATATTTTCAAGATCCACTCCAATGAAAATGGTGACATGTTATTCTGGAATTTTTCTCATGATGGAGGACATGTATTAGGAAAATTGAGCTTAGATTTGCACTTCTGAGTATTTCTTTATTGAAATTGTTGTGAATCAAGGAAAAGATGTTTTTGGAAAAAGCTTGTAGCTGTGACGTAGAAGCTACAATCGACGGGTCACAATCAATCTGCTCCGCTCCATTCTGATGCATCCACTAGCAGACAAATAGATCCACGTACATCTTCCTTCTCCGAGCTGGCATCTGGCCCCCTGGGAAATGAAACCCTGGTTTCCTGTGCACGAGTCCTGCATGCATTCAACTGAGCCACCAGCCTCTTCAGAAGTCAGTGGTTGAGCAGCTCAGCCAGTGATCGAAGGGTTGGCGGTTCGAACCCAGCTCCCCTCAGTCAGCTGTTGTGTCCTTGGGCAAGACACTTCACCCTCTCCACCTGCAGTGTGGCGTCACTGTTGTGTGAATGCCCCTGTGATGGTCAGAGACCGTACTAGAAGCCACGCCTCTGTCAGTCTGCTCAGTATCTCACCATCACCAAGTATGAATGGGGAGTGAATTAATGAAAGCGTCTGGAAAAGCGCAGAAAGTGGATGGGACAACTGTCTGCTAGAAGCATTGCCCACTGCTCAGCTTCCCTCTCAAGGTGTATCACCTTAGAGGTAGTACTCCTGCAGCAGTTAATCAACATAGTTGAAGGGCCGCTGAGGGTCTTCTGCAGCAGTTAATGAATGGATGGAATCTGAAGATAGTTGACTCGAATGTTATATCATTGAACCAAATCCTGGGGAATATGAATCGTTGCATCCCGACTGCATACCAGTATGTTTACGTTGTGTCAAGCGCGTGTTAGAAGCATTTAGTATTTTTGGTTTTATTGGATAACATCAGGCATAGTATAGGCCAACTATAAGGTTTTTTTGTCATTATTTGCTTATTAACAAATAAAAAAGGATTTTTCAAAAAAAAAAATTTTTGTTGTTCTGTAATACACAAATAATATATTGAACCAAAACAAAACCAACCTAATCATAAGGACAGTGAATCGTTGCATTCCCAGGGTTGACTGACAAATATTTAATGTTTTTCCTAAGCGTGGAGCTGCTTCACTGAAGCTGTTGAATCTTGTGAAGATGGTTTAAAAACCCACTATGAAGCCGGCATTTATTTATGCCCAGCTAAAATAACCTGCTGCGGTAAACAAAAACACTGGATAAGAAAATAAAGAAAGGGATTTTTCTTTTGGAGCCTCTGTGAAGGAGAATCCAAGTTCGGGCAGAGTGTGACAATTTAATGGACGTGTATTTATGCAGCATGACTCAAGCACCCCTGTTTGTTTTAGAAAAGCTAAAGGAAGTGGAGCAGGAAAACAAGTTTACCTTGAGGTATGCTTCCCAGACAGGTAGTCCTCTATAGTAGCAATCCATCTTTCTCTTTTTTCTCTTCAGACTTTTTCAGCAGAGGAGGGCTTCTCCAGCCTCCACTCACTTTGAGTCCAAAATCCACGACCTGTTCAAACAGTCCCTCCATAGAAAATGGTGTTTGATGTGTGCGACCAGAGCAGCAACTCCCAGGCCTTACGGCCTGGCCTAACATCTCTGTTTGAAGAGAGAAACCATTGATGTATAGGTTTACCTACTCGGTTGTGGTCGGAGAACCACGGCGCTCGTTGTTTCCAGTTCCTCCTTCACTTTCACATGAGCTCACGAGCGTAGACAGCCAATGCCCTCTTTGTCAGCTTAAAGCTCAGAAGTGAGATGTCAATCCATGCATAATTTATGAGGGATTTGGGTATGTTGGTGGAAGACCAAAGCCCTTGAAGACTTTGATAACCTGCAGAGCTAATATTTGGAAATGCTCTCATCAAACGGTGTAAAGAGAGATGCTCTCAGATAATGGATTAAGTTGTGTCATTACAAGACAGGTATATAACTGTTCAATTATGGATATTTAAAGACCTGCTCCTATGAAAATCATGTTTTAACGTGTTCTTGTGGCATTTTTCTCATGATGGAGGACATGTATGGAAGAATTAAAGATTAATACTGCGTTTTTGAGCATTTCTTTGTTCAAATTGTGTTGATCAGGAGCAGATGAAAAAGATCAGGTTTGTGACACAGCAACTGCCAAGTCTCCCTGCTCCGCTCCAATTCTGAAGCATTCACTTTTAAACAATTAGATCCAATTGACGTCTTTGTTTTCCGGATCCCAGCCACCACCTGAATCAAAACTGTACGGCTGCATAGCTGTGACGGTGCTCTACATTTTGTTCTGCTATGTTAGCTTGGGGTTGCGAGGTACTGTACTGTGGGTTGATGGGAAAGACCACTGAGAGTAATTTTACCATAGAAAAAAATATATAGTTGGAGTGAGACTACAAGTAATTCAATGCTGCTAACTGTGAAAAGAAAATCATTGGATCATGGATTTTTATTGCCAATTTGTCGACTTTCAGTGTGTATTCTTGTCTGCTAATCCAGATCTTCAGTTTGGATTTAGTGTGAGCTGCCTTTGTCAATCAACACCTCTGCTGTGTTTCTGAGCACTAACGCGTGCCTCTTCTTTTTATGTCTGCAGGGGTAGTTCAACAGAAAGTGTTGGGAATTATACCATCCAGTACAGCAGGCAGTCCCCAAACGTACTCCACATTCCAGCCACGCACTTCCACACTCAACATCAAGGCCAACACTCCTGGCTCCCAGCAACAGGTATAGCTTTTCTCTTTATTCCCTTTAGATGCTGATTACCAACATGGTGTTTGTGCAATCTGCATTCACACTTAAGCACATGGAAGGCACTGTTTGTATCAACCTGCTAGTTATAGGTACTATTCTGCATTTACATACATCATATTTTACCACAAGGCTCACTCAAAAACACTAGCTTTGTTCACAAAGTGGCCGTGCGCCTTATGTGTTCACAAAATCAAGTTCCAAAATCTGTAAAGATGTTGTGCGACTTTGGGAAGTGCTCCGCTTGATTGACTGTCAGATCATTTCCTGACGACACATGGAAGCTTTACGTACACAACCAACCAATCAGAGAACATTATGTAGGCTTACCTCCGCCACGCCTTCAGTAGGTATAATAACGGTATGCTGCAAAACTTTTGTTTTTCCAAGGACAAAAGGACTGGAGGAGGAGAAAATGAGCGAATGGCCTAATTAATGCCTTAATTGTTGTCCGAGCTTTCACTAAAGCCAGCATCATTGCTGACACCGACAATGATAAGAACAGTGGGAACCCGGCATGTTTGATTCCAAAATTGCCCAAATGTTCCATTTAGACACAGAAGATGAGGACTTTGATGGATTTTTGGGTGAAGATTGATTAAAAAGTCTTGAATTTCTTCTTACAAAGTGGAATAAAGTTCAATGAACCTCACAGTTTGCCTTAGTTACCTCTTTTTGTAGACCGTCTGTTTGCCATTCATCTTTTAAAACGGTTCTAACCCTCCTGCAGTTTAGTAACTTTGAAATATTTGTTTCATTTATGAAATCATCCTCCAGGTTCTGACAGGAGGGAGTCAGATTCGTCCAGGCATGACAATGATCCGAACCCCAATCCAACAGTCAGGTCAAATGGGAAAAACCATAATCCGCACACCTATTGTGGTGCAGCAAGGTAATAGCTCTTGATCTGTGTGAGTGGAAAAGCTATCTGCTGTGTTTACACAGGTCTTAACGCAGTTCTACATTTTTCACATTTTTTCTCCTCTAGGTCAGGGTGGGCAGCAAGTGGTGACACAGATCATCCGTGGACAGGCGGTTTCCACAGGATTATCAACTACAAATCCTGTCTCCACGGTAACAGGGCAGGGTGTAGCCAGCCCCAACACAGCAGGACAGGCAGCAGGCCAAACACCACCCGGCACCCCACGAGCACAGAGCCAAGGCCAGGTTAAACTTAGCCTGGCCCAGTTCACACAACTCACACAGGTTTGTGAGGGTGACTCCCTGAAAATGTGTGTGTTTGTCTACAATTATGACGGATCATTTTAAAAACATGTCCCCTCAACTGAAAAAACAAGCTCAAGGTTGCACAAAGCAGAAAACTTTCTTTCAGAAAAAAAAACTTTAAAAAGGAATGTTGTTTTTTTTTTACAGAAAAATGTTTTATGGCATAAATGAAAAATAAAGATTTTGATTTTTATTTACATTTTTTTTTGTTGTTGTATAAAAACAAAGAATAATAGTGAAATCGGACAAAAATGGTGAATGCTGTATTCTCTTGTGAGGTTCTGTCTGTCACATTTACAAATCTTATCCAATGATGTCATCTGCTGTTTGTGAAACGAGCATAAATCAGCATCTGCGGTTCTGTGATGGTGAATTACTGAGCAAACAGGAGTGACACGTTTGAGGTCTCATTATGAAGCAGATGACACTGGAGGGCATCTTATCTCATTAAAGTCCCACTCCATTTAAATTCTCCTCTATTGTAAAATCATTTCCAGCTGTCTTTTAAATTTTGATAATGCAGTTTTTAGACTAAATCAAAAAGCCTGTGTTTTTTTTTAAGACATATTTTCTGCAGAGTAGCAGGAGTTCATTAAAAATTCACGTCTGAGTTGTGGGCGGGACTGTTGATGCGGAAGTAACCCTACGTTGATATCCCATCATCACTTTGTTTACACTCCCACTAGCTTACAGCTCCTTACAACCCCAAGCTAACATTAACGTAGCAAAAAAGCGGCGAGCAATATCGGAGTTATCCAGCTGTACAGTTTTGGGCGAGGTGTCAGCTCAGACAAGGAAAATGAAGGCGTTAATGGAGATATTTGTCTGCAAGTGAGTCAGAACTGGAGCGGAGAAGGGAGACTTTGCCCCTCCATTTCACTTGCTGAGCGTTATCATCTGCTCCTGACCCATCACAGTTTGAATAAAGAAACACTCAGAAACACATATTTTAATCTTAAATTATTCTTGTATTTAGGTCTTCCATCCTGAAGAAAAATGCTAGAAGAGCATGTAAAAAACACCAAAAACGTGATTTTCAATGGAGTGGTTCGTTAAACCAAAACCCTCACATTCTATGTCCTAATATTTCAGAAAATACTAGTTGTCCTTCTGGAGAACTTAAGCTAATGTGTGACTGCTTGCAGATGGTTAAACAGATGAAATAGATGGGCTTCACACTGGTGAGGGGACACATAATATTGTTCCTAATTACCCTCACAACAGACCCAAGTAAACATTAGTTGATGTTTTTCTCTTTGTTCCTGGAGAAAAAATGATATTTTTACATTTTTTAAATGACGTTTTTAATCTTCACAGACTAATGCTTTGGTGTGTTGCATATTTTAATTCATTCCAAACAAATCCATTTTCAATGCACTTTGAAAAATGAATTCTTTTGAAAAGATGAAAGCTCCATTAAAAATGATCAGTTTCCAGCTTTGTGCCATTAGAGATATTAATGCTTCTTATAGCTGAATATTTGCTGTTAAGAACAGGAACAAAATTCTCACTATTTACATGCTTTTCGTTACCAGTTGAGTTTGAATGATCTATTATCCGAGTTCTGTTCTCTGTTTACCTCAGAAGCAGCAGGGTGGTTCCGGTGTCGATCGACAGACTGGAGTTAGTGGTCAGCAGGCTCTGACAGTGATGGTTCAGGGCCAGGGTCAGACCACAGGCCAGCTCCAGGTCATACCTCACGGCGTCACCGTCATTCCAGGACCTGGCCAGCAACTTATGCAAGCAGCACTGCCCAATGGCCAGGTGCAGCGCTTCCTCTTCACCCCGTCATCTACAGGTACGGAAGAAAAGAGCATCAATCACAATCAGATTTATTCATTAGAAAGAAAGAATAGTTTTTTCTAATCCAATTTGCTGTGTTGTTGCGTAGTTTTACATGATGGAGGTCATTTAAAACAGTCTGTTTTTTTTCTGTCTTTAGCATCCAGCCAGACCAACTCCACTACCAACAGAACCCCAGCCCAACCGGCACAAAAGGCTGCTGCCCCAGTCCAAGCAGGGGCAGCTACTCTTGCCACCACCAGCGCTCCATCCTCAGTCAACCCCCAGGGGCAGTTACCCCCTCCAACACATGCTCATATGCCCATCCAGTCTCCCACCTCTCTGCAGGTAAAAGCTCAGGAGGGCACCACCCAGCTGCAGCAGACCCCACAGCTCATCAGTGTGTCAGGACTGCAGCAGCAAGTGCAGGTAAGAATTTACCAAACGCACAATAAACAGCCGTTCTGTTGCCCTGTTTGCTTAGTGTTCCTTTTTTCTGAGCAGGTGCTGGCCCAGTTGCAGGCCCAGCAAAGCGGAGGCTCTCTGCCACAGCACATCAAACTGCAACTTCCTATTCAGATACAGCAGAGTGGCTCCTCCTCAACTCAAACAGGACAGGTATTGGATCCGCTTGTTTTCTGTCTGAATACACCCAAGCAGATCCTGGTCTGGGACCAGGAACTGCTCTTGGACCCATCTTTTGAGGTGGTCTGTTCGCTCCGGTTCGCTCTGAGTTCCTCAGTCAGACAGGAATAAACCAAAACGTCCACCGTAGCCGGGCTTTATGGGATGTAAAAAGAGTCAAATGGAAGCAACCAATGAGCCACAGACTAACGTGGAGCAACAATGAGACACAGCAACTCATTGAAATGTGGTCAATGAATGCAGGCTCAATAAACATCATTAAACGTGATACACATTGCTTCTCACTGTTTCCTGACAACCTGTATGTCATAAACACTTATGTGCGTACTTTCTTAGCCGTCGTCTCCTCATTAACCTTCTTTCAGCATGCCTCCACTGTACCAAAGCAGCAGTAAAAAGTGTTGTACCTGACCTTGATACAGTCATTTAAAATTGGTCGAATTGTGGTTTTGTTTTGTGGTTTCATGTGGTTTTGTTTACAAATGACGGCAGTCTGAATACAGACCAAACTCAAGGTTCAGGACTTGATCCGGACCGAGTCTGCTTAATTTGGTCTGGATCGAGTCCTGAACCTTGCGTTTGTTTTCTGTATTCAGACCGCCATCAACCGAACCAGAATCCTGCACTTCCCATTTCACCTCATATTGTTTTTGCAATTCATGACAGCGTGCTTTAACAATTTTATAAAAATTAAAATGGTATTTCAATCTTAGTTTGGTGGTTGAGTTTATTTGTAAGGTACCGGTTCACAACAAAAATTTCCTAAAAGACGAAAAACGGACCCAGGTTAGTCACAATTTTTATGGTCCACTTCATTCCAAGCATTCCAGATTACTATAACTCAGTACAGATCATTCTAATTAAGACAGATTGTCTTTAGTGTTTTTAAAGGGATTGATAAATAATTAACAAGGGACACCCAAATATTTTCTGTGTATTTCCTGCACTGAGGGAGGAAAGCTCCCTCCAGCAGAACCAGACCCAGTAAAGGCTGCCATCTGCTGTGGCCAGTTTACGTGCAAGTTCAATAACAGTGTGCAAAAACACGACACAGGTTGAGATGAAACATGTTTATTATGGGTTGAGTGCAGTCTAAAAACAAGCAAGTTTGGAATAGAAAAGAGTGGGTGAAGCTGGAGTTTTGGGACCAGTGGGAAGTGGGTTCCAAAGCTGTTGGTAGGAGGGTTGAGAGGAACAGTCAAGTGAACAGAGGTGCACTGAGGGAGGGGAAATGTTGGAGGAGATCTAAGAGATATGGAGGCGTGAGATTGTATGAAAGAACAATAGAAGAAAAATGAGCAACAATTGGAAAAAAAAAAGCTTCACTCTGCTCTGCTCTTGTGGTTTTATTAGAGATCACTGGGAAACACTTTCTGATGTTTTTTGTTGCTGGAGTATTCTTTTTTTGACATGAAATTTGGCAAAATCACCAAACTGCCTACAGTACCGTGCATTCGATACGTCAGTTTAACTCATAATCAGATTCAAATTTGTTATGAAATGTTTATAAAGATGAAACGAGTCAATTTCCTCCACGTTATTATGACACATGATGACCTCTGCCCAGGTTGGAAATGTTGTAACCATCCAGGCAGCATCGGTCCAGGAGCAGCTCCAGAGGATCCAGCAGCTCCGAGAGCAGCAGCAGCAGAAGAAGCGACAAGCGTCAGAAGCAAAGAAAGAACTAGCCCTTAGCGCAGCCAACCAGAGCGACATCATCCAGAAGCAGGTATGCACAGGAACATCACTCATTAAAGTCACGTCACCAACTCGCTCATCTTCTCCTTCCTATCAGTTCCTGAACAATTACAGATGTCACATCATAAATGATCCTTAAACTAATTCTAAATTGTTGTATTTGTCATAACAATCAATTCATGGGATGCTCTTCATTTTGTTTGTTTCACTGAAATTGTTGCATCAAAAACCTCAAGCTGCTTTTGCCGCCTTGTTCCCATGTTTCAGGTGGTCATGAAGCAGAACGCCGTAATCGAGCACCTGAAACAGAAGAAGACCATGACGCCTGCGGAGAGAGAAGAAAACCAGAGGTTTGACCTCACGGTTTCTTCACTTGTACAAAAAACACTTCTTAAAAAGATGAGAGAGCTCTGTCATATTCATCATCATGTTGAGAAAAAGAATGTAAATTAAGAATCTAGTGAATCACATTTTAGGATTTTAAAGAATTTATTTGAATAATGGTGCAGAAAATAAGTATCAAGCTCCTACATGCAAGCAAGAATTCTGACCTACAGGAAACCTTTGACCTCAGAGTTACATTACAGTCTTGAGGTCAACTTTTGTTATTAAACAAATACTTCTTTCTGCATCATTCAACTAAGAAATTCTTTAAAAAATGCTACAATGTGATTTCCTGTTCAGTTTTTTTACATTCTGCCTCTCACAGTTCTATGATGAATATTACAGACTTCTTTCGTTTACCGTGGAGCACCTTCCAGAATCAGAGACAGACAATACTTTTGGTGCCCCTCAGAGGAATCATTTCCAAAGAAAAGACGTTTTTATTGAAACACTGGTTGCAGGAAAATAACATGTTTCAAACAAGCCTGGACACTAATTTTATGCCATCTCAAAACCAAAAATACAGCAAGTGTTAGTGCTCGTTACTGTTTGTTTGTTCAGACAAGTTTCTGCACCAAAAAAAACCTTTTTGTTTTACAGTGGATGAAAGAAGTATTTGATCTCTTGCTTATTTGCCCATTTAAAAAGAAATGGACAGTCAGTCATCCTAACTGTTCATTTACAGTGACAGATAGAAAAGCACAAAGAAAACTAATAAATCAACTTTAAAGAATGTATCTATAGGTGGGACAGGTGTCTTCAGTTCAGGTGACAGGTTGATCAGGAGAGTCTAACTGGTCTGTGAGAACCAGAACTCTTAATGGTTACCAGGGGATCATTTTTTCCCCTCATTGAATTGTAAATAAATGCATATAAATTCTTTAAAGTTGATTTCTTGATTTTTTTTTTTTTTTCCTCTGGGATTTTCTATTCTCTCACTGTTCAAATGAACCTACTCTTAGGATGACGGACGATCAGTTTATTTTTAGGCGGACTAACCTAAAAAATCTGCAAAGAATTACATACTGATTAAATCCACCGTAGGCCACATTAAGACTAATGCAACTTTGAAATCTAAAACATAGCTATGTAATTTTATCCTGCTTGTATTACAAGCTGTTGAAAGACTACACTTTGACCAATCTGTGACCCTAACAACCATATGGTTATGTCCACAGATGATGTGTCAACATAACTGATTCACATAGACCTGAAATACTCTGCTGCATCACTACAGTGGCTCTGTCTGCTTTCTCCTTAGAACATTCCAGGCTTGTTTTATGATTCCTTTCACTCTTTTATTTCTTCTTACTGATTGCTGTCATGCACACATTGAGATGACGTTTCTTCTGTGTTTTTTTTATTTTTGGGGGGGGGGTGCAGCAGGTCCACGCAGTTCTGTTTTCCTCTGTGTTCGCTGTACAAACCCTGGCCAGTGTCTGACCTCAGCAGCTCTGTATGCGTTTGTGTGTTATTTGCAGAAATGCACTCAGAGGGAGACACCAACTTTAGATCTGAGTTGTGAATATTAGCAAACACAAGTGAACGTACTGGGAATGGAGGGGCGTCAATTATGTGAATTTATTGTACCAGACTGACATTTTCCTCTTAGAAAATGTTCACAGTGGAGATTTTATCTGTGCATGGTCTTATCTTCTTTTTAATGGACAGCCGGGGTTTAAATTGCTGGAACATAAATTAAATATTTAAGGATCCAGGACAAAAGCTGTTCACATGAGATTTAACCCAATAAGAACAAGATAGTTTAAGTGCCTGTGATACCATAAAATTAGTTAGATGCAATAACTAGGTTAAGTGTGGTTTAAAATCTGTCATTTTATTACTTTCAGGATGATCGCATGCAACCAGGTGATGAAGTACATCCTAGACCGCATAGACAAAAATGAAAGGCAGGCGGCCAAGAAGCGCAAGAAGGAAGAAGTGGTTGAAGCAAAAAGGAGGTTGGCCAATGCCAGCAAGCTCTCCTCGCTCCTTTACCGGCATAAAGAGAGCCTCAAAATGGAGATTCTGAAGAAGCGAACCCTTCTCGACAAAGAACTGCAACTGGAGGCTCAGGTATAAACCATAGAAGATACATAGATGGTCATTTGCAGCATGTTCGGACCTGACTTTATTTTTACGTTCACAGGAGGAGCTAAAGAGGGATCTGTTGCAGATGCAGCGGGAGAAGGAGAGAGCTCAGGCCACTGCCCAACAGGCAGCGCAGGCCGCAGCCGCCGCGGCCCACCGCCAGCAGCAGCAGCAGCAGCAGCAGCAGCAAACTCTGGCAGACTCCCATCGCATCGCCTCTCAACACCACCTCACCACCACTATCTCGACTTCTCACAAAAGGAAACGGGAAGAAGAGAGGGAGATGGCATCAACTGCCAAATCCAAGAAGAAGAAGATGATCTCCACAAAATACACAAAGGAGAGCAAGAAGGACACAAAGCTGTATTGTATCTGCAAGACGCCCTACGACGAGACCAAGTATGCTAACTCTCTGCTGAGCCATCAGTCAGGGTGACCCCATTAGATCTGCTAAGGTTAAGCTATATTTGATTACAAATTAAAGACATGAGCGCCCTCCTTTGACTCCCTCTTACTGGCTGAGTTGCTGCTACAAGCCCCACACTCAACTCTCTTGCCCCTGCCACCCTGGTCAGAGCCCCATGTGATGAATTCATTTTAAAAAACACTTTTTTTTTCAAAATAGTGGCTTTTGTATTGGTTTTACGTCCAAAACAAGTTTTTTATTCTTTATTGGTCTCCTGGGGTTGATGATAGGTCTATGTGATTTTTAGATTTGTCAGAAGTAAATTTTGGGATTTCCATGGTAACAGTGTTTTGTTTTTTTGTTTTTTTTGTTAACCACGCCCACATTCCTTATATGTTCATATCGAATGCCATATAGTTTACGTTTATGTGCACGCAACAGGGAAACGCCACTGTTGCAGCTCACCACGCTAACGCGTTTATGAGTGATTCCTAATGAGGAAAATGCAGCTGTATCCAAACCCTTCATGTGACAGGAAATAATCTGCTGAATAATTTTTACATGCTACTTCTAGCTGCTGATCTGTTAACGAACCCCTTCCTCGTTCTCTGCAAAGGTTCTATATTGGCTGTGACCTTTGTACCAACTGGTACCATGGAGACTGTGTGGGCATCACAGAGAAGGAGGCCAAGAAAATGGACGATTACATCTGTGTGGAGTGTAAACGGGGCCAGCAGAGCAGCACGGATGAGCTCTACTGTATCTGTCAGACACCTTACGACGAGTCCCAGTAAGGAGCTGATAGAACTTGTGTTCGCGTTCAGACTGCTGTTGTCATTTTGAGGTTGAACGACATGTGAGGTCAGAGCACCAAAATAAAAAAAATTACCTCAAGTTTAGACGCTGCCCTTCTGCACATCCAAACATTCAGAGCACGTGCAGATTTCTGGAAGAATTCTGAAAACTTAAATAGGAAAACTGTCGGTCTGATTCACTTGTTTGAGTTCCTGTCCTCACATCCCAGCTTCTCATTCATTTCAGGGTCATTTTTTCCTGTGGTCAGCATTTCTGTTTTCCTTCTCAGGTTTTACATCGGCTGTGATCGATGTCAGAACTGGTACCACGGCCGCTGTGTGGGAATCCTGCAGAGCGAGGCCAACCACATAGATGAATACGTGTGTCCTCAGTGTCAGTCAACAGAAGATGCCATGACGGTCTTCACGCCACTCACTGAAAAGGATTTTGAAGGCCTGCGGAGGATCCTGCGTTCTCTACAGGTGAACAGGAGCAACAGCATCGTATTGACTTCACTTGGAAAAGTGGTGAAGGTGTCTTTGACGTGTCGTAGCTACAATCCTAGACTCAAAAACACAGAATGCTGCTCCCACTTCATCTACCTGCCCGTCAATCTGCCATTTTCACCTGCGCAGGCTTGAGCTCTAACAGGTGACTTGAGCAACAGAAAACGGAGCAGCTGCAGCGTTGCGGTGGTTTTATTATCAGCTGCAGGACAAACCTAACAGCTCTCTGCAGTTCCTCTGCATAGAAAGAGCAGCAAAGTCCTCTGTGTTCATCTTGCCTGATGGGTTTGGCCCTCTCTGTTTGGAAATTTGCCTAGCCTCAGTTTTTTGTTTTTTTATTATCTTCCCTAACTTTCCTCCCTTTCATTTTCTCTTCCTCTGTCTGTTCGACTGAGTGAAACAGACAGAGATGGAAAGAAAAGCTTGGGAGAACATCTGTGTTGACCCACCTGCTTTCAGTATAATTTTCGCGGTGGCGTTTGTTTTTCTTTTGCGGTTTCAGCTTTCTCACTTCTGTGTCTTTTGTCTCTCTCCTTCCTGCAGGCGCATAAAATGGCCTGGCCATTCCTGGAACCGGTGGATACCAACGATGCGCCCGACTATTATCGGGTGATTAAGGAACCAATGGGTAAGTGTGACAGCTTCCTAAATCTGGATCAGTCTTTTTCCCTGTTTTGGTTGGATGTTTTTTCACCATTTCTTCTTTGAGTATTTATTGTTGTTTTTTTACATTAAAACTTATTTCACTGATCAACATAAATTCCAAACCAGTTAGTAATCTTAATTAGTTTGATATGTAGCTTTTTCTGAGCAGGTTTTCATTTGAACTTTTACCTAAGTTTACTTTGGTTAAAGGAAATAATCTGAAAATTGTCACAATAAAATCTTGTAATAACGATGATCAAATTAATTTAAGCAGTAGTCAAGGTCTCTGGGATCCTTTTGACATTACAATTATTTGTATCTAAACAATTACCACAAGAAAACTGTGACTTAAGAGCTACCAAGAACTGATTAAACTTCCATCCTTTGAAAGTTGTGGTTTATAATTAAAGTCATAACTGGGTTTGGTGTCCACCCAGAATCATTGGCAGTTTACAGTGGAAGTCATAAATATGTACTCTCTTGCTGATTTTGTAGGTTTACCCAGTTAAAGGACAGAAGAAATTGTTCTAATTTATTTGCACTGTATTGAGGGAAATAAGTATTTCAGTCTTCTTGCCTGAAAGACTTGGTACTTTGTGACAAAACCCTTATCATCAGCACAGAGGTCAGACGTTTCTTGCTGTTGATTAGCAGGTTTCTTCACATTTAGGAGGAATTTTGGTTCACTCTTCTTCTAAATCATTAAGATGGTGGCTGTTGCTTGGCAACTCTGAGCTTCAGCTCTCTCTATTGGGTTTCTAGAGAAGTGTTTCCCAACCCTGGTCCTCGGGGAACGTCAGGCTTCTGCAGAGCCTGATGATGAGCTGAATCAGGTGTGCATTAGCAGGGCAACATAACAAACCATAATGTTTCCACCTCCTTGCTTGGAGGGGGTGTTTTTGGGGTCATAGGCAGCATTTCTCTTCCTACAAACACGACGGGTTGAGTTGATGCTAAAGACCTCCATTTTGGTCTAATCTGACCACAGCACCTTCTCCCAATCACTCTCTAAACCTTGACGGTGTTCACTGGTAACTTTCCGATGGGTCTGCACATGTCTTCTTAAGCAGGGCTACTTTACAAGCGCTGCAGGATGTGAAGTCATTGTGGCGTAACCAAATCGAATACTTATTGCCCTCAATGAATGCAAATACATTTATACACATTTTTAAAAGTAGATTTCTTGTTTTTTTTTTGTGATTTTCTACCTCTCACTGTTCATATAAACCAGACCAGGAGTCCCGTGTCTTATTATAGTCTTATTATTAGTCTTTTATGGAAAAAAAAGGTCACATTTGTAGTCAGAAAATGTCAAATGCTCCATTATTTCAAGTGGGATTGTGAGCAAACCGTGTTTGGGAGATATAAAGGCACAAGGATTTGTTTCATAATGGCTTTAGTGTTGGAAGTTACGCCCAGACCTTATATCTGGAGTCTAAGAAGTGAGCCACCGCAAGGCCGCAGGGAGGAAGCCCTCCAGCTCAGATCAAACCGACCGTGTAAATGTGGACTTGCGTCAACAGGGCCTTTTTGAACTTCCACACAAACAAGCCGTTAATGAGCTGCTCCGGGTCTGCTGGGCTCCCTTTGGAAAGGGACTGGTCTTACACTTAGCGTCTGTTAGCCTGGTCCTGGAAACTCGGCCCCCCACCCCTTCCACCACAAGTAAAAGACCCCGTTGGTTTGTGAAAATATGAGGCTGCAGCCGTTGGTAGGCTATGAAGGGTTTTAAGATTTGATGCCAGAGAAGAAGGAGGTCTTTGATATTGACCATGAGGTCTGTTAGCCCACGGCCAGCTGGGAGGGGGTGCACGGAGCTAGAGCTCAGATATGTATTTTTTCAAAGTCACCCTGGGGGAGACCGTGCAGAGCGACCCACCGGCAGCAGCAGATTAGATTAAGCTCATAGCTGCTGCCAGTCAGTTTACTCCTTAATGCAGTCACAGTTTTAGTTTTTCCTCCTCTCCTTTATGGAACAAAGTTATCAGCACTGAAATGTGCTTCTTAAGGAAATAGAATCCCTGGTTTTTCATGGCATTTTCAGACACTTCTATTGGTTTGGTATGAAAATATTTCTTCTTTAAGTGATGCTCTTTCAGGAATAACATCGGTAATAGGACTGGTTTTAAAAAAAAGCTATAATCTTTACCTAACATTTATTTATTTTATTAATGAATTAGCATTCTAAGCATAATCTCTTTTATATTTAATGCCAAAACAAATGTCTGTTACTGTGACGAGCTGGTGACCAGTGTGCACCCCGCCTTCACCCAGGAATAGCCGGGTTAGGCAACCCCATGAGCCCGATCAAAGTAAACGTCTTCTCTTCTGTCACATAAGTTCTGAATTTGAGCAAACACTTTCTTCAAAAATGAGTTATGTATTATTCTCTGCTGTCCAAAAAATGTGTTTTTTAAAACTCCTTGTTATTTTATTTTTTCTTTAGACTTGTCCACCATGGAGGAGAGGTTACTGAAACGAGCCTATGTAAAGCTGACAGAGTTTGTAGCAGACATGACCAAAATCTTTGACAACTGCCGATACTACAACCCAAGCGACTCACCCTTCTACCAGTGTGCCGAGGTTCTGGAGAACTTCTTTGTCCAGAAGCTCAAGAGCTTCAAAGCCAGCAGGTAAAGTGATGAAGAGGATGGGGTCAAAGAGATTAAACACTGAATAGTTCCAGTGGAAAAGAGGGGAAGAAATTTGAATCCCAAAGTCTGAAAAAGTCAGAAGAGACAAACTTCTGAAGTGAGCAGCTGGTTTGGGGGTCAAACAGTGCTGATAATTCACTGCCACCTCATCCAATCATTTTTATCAAACTGGGATTCATTGTTATGGACGTGTATTGCATTCAATGAAAAAAAGAAAAAAAACGACAGGTGATTTTCATGCTTAATTTTTTGTGTATTCAAAAAAGCATGAGTTTTTTTCCATGTTATTTGTTCTAGTTTCTTTTTTAAAACTGCAAAAGCAAAGAACTGCAAACAGAATGGGCACTAACCTCATCATGAAAACTATAAAATGACCTGCAATTTAAAGTTGAAAAACCACAATGTGTCCGTGTCATAGACATTACTCATTTTGTTTGTGTTCATCACGATATCACCAGTCTGTTTTGTTTTTCGAACTTATTTCATCCGCAAACATTACAGAGCAAAACGTTGGGCAAGTATTAGTTCTTTTGACCAGTATGAACTGTTTTTCTTTGTTTGTGGTGATGCAGAAAACAAGTTACAGCTGCAGTTTGCCTTCATGTTGATGACGCAGAGGCGCCCCGGACAAGCATGATCAATTTCTCAGTAACTCACCCTAAATAATCTCAAAAACGTCACAAGTACTTCTTATTGTTTAAAAAACAAAAAATTCCCACAGAAATCTCTAAAATCATGACTCTTTTTCTTGGTGAACCAGCAATCAATCTTTATGACTACAACTGTTGTAGTCCTAAAGGAAATTAGAACAAAAACATGAAAAAAATATTCTAAGAGAAGATAACTTTATGTCAAAAAACCCCAAAATTATCTCCAAAAATGGTGAGGGGCTACATTATGAAATTTGAATGAAAAACACATGGGGTTTTTTTTGTTTTATTTTTCACCTTTTTTTTTAAATCCAGAAAAAAATTAGAACAAAAAACACCTGTTTGTTTTTTATTAAATGCAATACGCTTCCATACATTGTTTACGAATACTTTTTTTTTTTTTAATCTATCTTGGTTATGAATTTAAGTTTTACATAATCAGTGAATAAAGCAAAAGATTGTGGGACTTGCAAAGCAGCTTTCCACCGTAAAATACACAAATGCAATCAATCATGTCATCAGAGCTCTACGGATGTACCTCTGAACACCAGTCTACTGTAGTCCTGCCAAATCAATACTTTGGATGGCTTTCAACCTGTTAGTTTGTTTCAAATGTATTTGTAAAACTCTTTCTAAAACAAAGCCCAGGCAAATGTCTTTTCAAAATAAAACTTAACCCACATAAGTCCATGAAAAATGACTTCTTAATTTAAGCAGCAAATTCAAACTAGTAAAATCAGGGACTTATTGTTTTTTAGTATAGCGTGATTGTTGCTTCCACAGCATGAGGGCGTAATCTTAAGACCATCAGAACTATATAGGATCAATAGGACCAGCTGCATCAGCCTCTGAAGGCATTCTTCATCTCTGATCAACAAGGACCTGATGAAATGAATCTGAGGTGTCTCACAGTGTGAGCATTTACACTCATTTACATCCAGCTATATGTCCTTAGACTGTGCCGAGCCCCACCCCTCCACCCCCGCATGCATTGACTTCCGTTCATTCTGTCTCTCTCTTGCAGATTGTGATGTCAAACTCCTGGGTGCTGGGGTAACGCTTAAACAAACATAAATCACTATCCGGGACGCTGCTGTTTTTACTTGTTTAAGACAGCGTTGAAAAAGTAAAAGTTGTAAGAAAGTAAATATTTTCACACATTAGGTGTGACGACTTTTTTTATCTTGTAAATGTAAAAAAAAAAAAAACATTTCTACTGTGTAATAATTGCAGCCATGTTGGTAACATAGAGGATTCAAGGGAAATGTATTTTCTTATACTCATGACAAATGGATTGTGAACAAGAGATGAAGCAAAAGTTTTGCTAAGGTTGATGTTCTCTGTTTTTAAAATAAAGGAAAAAAAACACACTGGCTTTAGTTGTAAAATCCCACTCAAGCTCCACCCATTCATAACAAGCTGCAACTTTTTACCTCATTGCCTATCCAAAAAAGAAAGAAAAAAAAAAAAAAACCTGCATGTATTTGTTGTAACGCTGTATAATGTTATTCTATGTTTACATTTGGTCTTTTAGAGAAGGACTATTTTTATGTTTTGCAAGGAAAAAATGGTAGAAAATGTACAGATTAATAGAACAAAAACATTTAGTTTAGTTTCCCCCTTTTAAAGTATGGACAGCTGGGGATGTTCAGGTAAGACCAATGAAGAAATGTGTATAGGCCGCCATCACACCACACCGTTCAGTTAACCAACATGGCTGTGCTCTGACCCACTGGCATCCAATCTATTTTTTGTAACCTTTCCTAGTTATATTTCTACCATATAATGTAAATCTTTTAATAAAAAGAAAGAAAAACAGGTTTTTGAAAAGTTTCCTTCCTCCTCTCTGCCTGTCTCTCTAGGTCTAATAATAAGCTATAATCAGCTGCATCTTAGCTCCTTACTTAAAAACTTGTCAAAAAAGCACAGCTCTGAATGATTCAGTGGTCCAAATCTGGCTGCATAGACCTCAGTATGCTCCACCACTGCAGCCTGAAGGTGCAGCTGCTTCTCACTCGGAGCTGGATGCAGCTTGTTCAGCTGCAGCACTTTCTTTTTTTAAATAAAGTTTTTTATTTTCACTAAAGAGATTCCATTTTTTTGTGACATGAGTACCAATGCAGAGTGACTATGGTGCTGAAGCTTACATAGTTTTGTCTTGTCTGGGATAAAAACACACACAGTGAGGATGTAGCTGAGCCCGTCGGTCATGCATTTCACAGTGCACACGCCCATCAAAGCTCTCTTGATGCTCCAGATCAGTGATTCCCTTCACATTTTGTCTGAAGATGCTTTCATGCTAACATCTAAAAGGAAAACATCCCGGACAGACGGTCCCACCCACCACGTCCGGCCCCTCTCTTGACCCGCAATGGGATGTTGTGAAACGGGAATTAAGGCCAGCTCTGGGGAGCTCGACTTTCTGCAGGAGGAAAAGAGGCGCTGGATACTCTTCAGGGTTGTTCATCCCTCTGTCACGTTCTTTAGCTTTAGGTGTGTTTCTGTCAGAGGTCGCTTTTCTCACAGTCCTCGACTTTCTTCCTCCAGCACTGAAGTCTACCGGTGACCTCACAAACTCCCGCCGTCTCTCTCAAAGTGATCAGATAACCTCAGTATCAGCTCAGTTCGGGTCTGTGACATCTGGGAGTTTCTCAGTGACGTCTGGGGAGGCTTTGTATTGTGGAGTTTTAATGAAAGTTTATGAACGGCTGCATTCTCTGAAGCATTTCTGCATGTTTTTGAAGAGGAAAGCACCAATGGGACAATGACATGTTCAAAATTGGAAAACAAAACTCTTTTTGTCTGTTTTTGTCATAAACAACAACATGTTTCATTACCTGTTCCTTCTCTGTGTTCATTATGTCTGTCACAATGTCTAGATAGTTTTTGAAGCAGCAGAAACTTATTTTTCTGTGTTGGAACCAGCAACAAGAGCACTCCTGTATATATTTTTATGTCTTACATTGAAATAAGCTATGCATTTTGGTCAAATGTATTTATTGAAGTCTGCTCATGATGAGCATATAACTTTTGAACTTAGCGGATTGACAACAACTTGTACAGAATTTTTGTTATTTTTTCTTTTTAAAAAACCTGTTCAGCATAGCTTCTACGTTACATTCCTGGTATTATTTATGCATATCACCAAAAAGTTCTCAGTTTTTATTTCAAGTCAAGTTAAGGAATGTTAGTGGCAGACAAAAAAAAAACATCAGCTCAGAAGAGGTTCTCTTTTTGTACTTGATAGGACAATAAAGTCATGTTTTGGATTTTTGTTTTCATTCCTTCTTTCACATTTTATGGGATTCAAGCTGAATGGGGGTTTGATGGGTGTCGAAGTTTTTATTTTTCAGTCTCTTGTATTTAGCTATATATCAAATGAAACACTTCAAGCTTTTGAATTATTGCAAATAAACGGCAACAAATTCATAAAGAAAAGAGAGCGTACATCCTAAACAAATGGGAAAATACTTTTATTAATTTGAACAAACCAAACAGAAAACAGGACTAATGCACTGTAGGTCTATATAACAAAAATGGCATAAACGGCTCCTATTCTATAACATAATGTCCATTTGACTTCATGATGAATTTCTCCCTAAAAAGATTTTACGGTAAAGAATTTGTTTTTTAAATAACAAGTAGGCAGCTGACAGTAGAAACCTGAATTTAAAAAGCCAAGAAAGAGTATCATGATTATTTGCTTCTGTCCAAACCTTCAGAGGAGCAGGTTTTTATTATAGCTTTGTAATGAATTGTAGAATAAATGTTTATCACTATAATCTGACATGAGCGGCTGGATGGCTCGGGGGGCTGGCTGCGTGTAGGACTGGCGCATGGGAAACCAGGGTTTATTTCCCAGGGGGCACGAGGAGCTTCATGTGGGTTCTGGGGCAAGACCCTTCGCACTACTACCTGTCTGTAGCCATAAGGGGGCCCAAATCTGGGTCTCCCTTTGCCGGTCCCCAGCCCGGATAAAATACAGGGTTGGGTCAGGGAGGGCATCCAGTGAAAACTCTGCCAAACCAAATGTGCACATTCGCCGTGGCAACCCCTGAGAGGTCATGCCGAAAGGTGAACCAACAACACCCATAACCCGACACGAGCAGCATATATTTACAAGTTTGAATAAGCGAGAGTGAGGCTCCGCTCTAACAATGTTGGCTTCAAAGCGAGTTAGGGACTGATGGTGATCCGTCACATCAGTGCTGAGGGTCACAACCTTTCTGCATGCACAAATTCATAACCAAAATGACTCATCCAGACACCTCAGGCTTTAACGTTCCACCACACCCCCACCCTCCCTGACCTCCAGCTCTTTCACTCCAACCGCTACACTAAATGGATCCAGAGACGGTCATGGAAGCAGAGAGCTCCACAGATAACCACAAGCCCAAAGTCACTCAGGAGCTTTCCCACAGGAAGCAACTCCCAAATACCCTCCCCCAGGATCATCTGCTTTTTCCCATTTTACATCCAACGCGTTGAGGAATGCCCCCCCACTGCGACAGCAGCCACAGTGCACAGCGGCCTCATGCTTCCTGCTCGCATGCATCTATTCCCTCCAGCACTGATCCCAGATAGAGGCTGCGTCGGGCCTGGGAACTGACCAGAGCTGAAAGACGTGTGGAGGGGTAAAGGGGCGTGTCCACAGCCTGCCTGAGCTCCCATACTTTGCGTGGTAGCTTTAGTGTCTGACATTGGGTTCTGAGGCAGGTCCGGAGCATCACAGCTAATGCATGTTCAGAAAATATACCAAAGAATGATATACAGAGGCAGTCTAGCAAGTTCTGACGCTAGTAGAGGCTTTTACAACCTAAAGATGAATGATGAGACGTTCAGGGTGGTACTGTGAGAAGCTGAGCCTCTTCTGTTTCCTCCTTCATTTACACAGCTTCCTTTTTCCATCCTCCCTTCAGCTCCTGTTTTTTTTTTCTCCTGAACCTGGCAACATAGTTCAAATATCTCTTCTGAGTGTTTGGCCCACGAGTTGGCAAGAAACGGCCCCATCCTGAAAAGAGAGCTGTGACGAAGGCTCTTCTGTTAAAGCCCAGGTGTGTGGAGGATCAGATTCCTGCACTCGGATCCATGGAATACCCTGTAAGACATCCAGACCTTATCCTTTCTATCACATTTCATGCACGCTTTATCTGGCATAGACGATTAATGTAAGAAAAGAAATGATTATAGTAACTCTTCACAGCAAAGTAAAGTATATTTTACTCTGATCCAAGTTTCCATTAAAGTTGTGGATGACTTTGGAAGTTATATCTGAAAAATAAAGAAGCTTCTCTCTTCTTTATCAGTTGCAGCCACCCGCGATGACAAAGAGTACGACACTTATTTTTAAAAAGGGGGGAATAAATAATTCTGTCCTGCAAACGCATTTTCTTTTTGTTCATATAAAAAAAAGACCCCCCCCCCTCCCCCCTCCATGAGTCTCCCTGTAAAAGTGGGATAAGCTGTTAACTCATGATCCAGCCATGATTGAATTGAGTTGATACGTTCACACACAGTTTTCAAAAAGCAGACCAATCCCGATCAAAGTTATTTCATGGAAGTCGCAGCTCGGTTCTTCTGGGACATGATACCATCTGTTCGTGTGAGAGTCCACCTTTGTTCAGTCTAGTTGATTCCAGCTGCAGTGTCCCTTCTGTGACGGCGGGGAGCCGTGGTCTTCATTCACCGACACCTGGAGCGGGTTGCCTCCAGGACTTTCTGGTGTCTCCGCTTGTTGAACCTCTTGACATAGTTATTGCTCCTCACGAGGCCGTCCCCTGGCTTCAGCTTCCCACCCAGCAGGGTCAAGAGGTCACTGGGAAGGTGTCGCCTCCTGTGGTAGATCTGACCCATTACGATGTATCTGGTTCCTTGGAGACAAACAAGGGGGTTGGGGAGGTTGTAGAGCAGTTTAGGGTTTACGCTAGACAAAGTTGATGTCAAAGATTTGGAATTCCCACTTCCCACAAAGGCATCATTTGGTGGGAACAGCAAATCTGAGGTTTTCCTGCTCGGATTAAATCAATTTGAGGCCCATAAATCTGATTAGAGTGAGAGTTCTCACATATTCCCTTTGACTGAAACACCAGCAGCAGTTCAGTACACCGTTCTTATTTCAGTTTCTCTGAAAGTGAAATCTCATGTCTTATTCATCTCGTTGGCGGCCGCAGTGCAGAGGTAGAGCGGTTGACCCCTGATCGGAACATTATTGGTTCAGCTCCCGCCTTGTAATGAAGGGTCCTCGGGCAGGACACTGAACCGTGGTTAGAGGTTGGTGTGGCTGTTCGGCAGCAGAGTCTCCACCCGTGTGTGAGTGGTGTTTAAAAGAACTTTGGACCATTTATGTATGCCATTTACCAGTGAATTTCTCACCGAGTTTGATATCCGGGCAAGGCTTGCTGCACTTGAAGCTATCCAAGACGAAGAGGCGAACTTTGAAGAAGAAGGTTTCTGGAGTCACGTACAGATGGCTCATCTTGTAGAAACCATCGCTGCTGACCATCAGCGTGATGAGCCGAATGCCTTTGGGCAGAACGTCGATGTCATGGACGATCCCATTGACAGCTGTCTCGGCAGATGAGAAAAGCATTGGCCTGTGAAAAAGTCTTCAGAAACCCGAGGAGCTATTAAGCTTCATTCAAGAACACGCTGAACACGGGGTTTTGAACGCGCTTTTCGCAGATGGTGTTCACACTGGACGGTTGTTACCCAATACCTGCACATGTTGGAAGAGGCTTAGTCTGAAATGTCTAACTGGTACAGGCTTTTCTTTTCACAGGTCTATTCCGATATATGAAAGACTTGGTGTCATAGGATTCCGGCCGGGAATGAGACACAATTATTCATTTCTCCTCCAAGATCAGTTTTCAAACAGTTGAAAAGAACACTACCCCTCTGTCGCTAGTCCCTGATAGGTCAAAGTTCAACTAGTTCAACTTCTGACACATTCAGCGCCCTCATATTTGTAGAGCCCGAAAATTGACTTAAAAACTTGCGTAGCGATGCGTGACGGTTGTGAATAGAGGTGTAGCAATTCATAGATTAATCCATTAATCCAACCAGATGGATCTGTCTGAGGTGAGTTGTTATTGAAACGAATGCTACCGTTTGATTTACACTTGACTATCCTGCAAGAAATCAAATAAATTCCTTGTAGTTCTGTTCAGTATCAGGTATTATCTCTGAGTCACACTGGTTGAAGTTTTGGGTAAAGATTTCCTGAATCTATTTTAGGTCAGAGAATCGGACCGTTCAAAATGGACCAACACGTATGAAGAATCAGATCGAAGAATAAGAATCATATCGTTGTTAAAATCAATCACTACGCCACTAGTTTTGAACGAGGAAGCCCAAAACAGGCAGAAATATTTACATAGACTTATCATTTAAAGTGAACACACGTTTCCCGGCCCGGTGTGAACACAGCATTAGTTGAGGAAAAAAAACAAAAAGTATTTTTTCATTTTTTGTTCAATCTTTTAAGCACAAAAAGTTTATTTATCATTTTCGTGGGCACAGAAGAAAAAAGAAGTTCACTTTCTAAGATTGCAAAGTTTTTCCTTTTTCAAAATGCAGTTGTTTTTCACTCTACTAACATATGGTTAGCATTCATTTGAAGTTTTACTTCAAAAATACATTTTTTACTCATTTACAGGTGGCATCAACAAAACAAGGGTCTTTTTTACATACCGAACTCGCTGTAGCAGTAATATTCCCTCTCATCTTTCTCTTTGCGGCACTCACTGATGCAGAAGGAATCGTGCATGAAGTCAGACTCTGAGGACAGGAAGACACAATCAGGGAAGGACTCTCAGTCAGGAGACTGAATACAGAGGAGTCTTGTGTTTTTCTTTACAGATGCTGCCTTTCCAGTACATTCTAACTCCTGCTTGGTTTTGTACCAAATGAAAACTTTGTCATATTTACTCCTAAAAAGATGAGAATCTCAGTCAAAAACGGTGCAAAATTGCAGTTTGAAAGATGACAGATTTGTTTAATGAAGCTTGAGTTAAAATTAAACATATTGAGGCCATTATACCGAGGCCAGCTCATTTAGTTTTTATAAGTCAGACAGTGTAATGTAGATACCTCGTCTCAGAATGTCAAACTGGTAAAGCAGGCTGGAGGAACGTCTATTGAACAGGAGCGGCGAGCGGCTGTTGTTCCAGGTTGCAGATCCAATTCCAAACGGATAGATGCTGGCTTTCCCAGGCCTGTTCTCTTCTGGGTCGGGTCGTCGGTTCAGGGGATCTCTGTGTGGAGAAGCGGCTGTCTGTTGCAGCTGAACCTGAGGCTGTGTGCCGGACGGGGCTCGGGGTCTGGAGTTGGGGTGTCCCTCTGCTTCGCTGGGGGGAGGTGGGATGAATTGGGACTGGGGGTCTTGGTTGTTTTTCTGTGCAGTGCGGTTGACACCTGCAGCTCCAGGCAGATGAACTTTTGGAAGTAGACCGACCACCACTCTGTTTTTCTCACTGTTGTGCTCAATCAGACGGTTGGTCTTGGGGCCCTTCTTGCTTTTGTTGTGGGGGCCGTGGTGGCGAAGAATGGGAGCAAGGTCACTGTGCTTCGGCCAGGCAAGCTTAGACTCCGTGGACTTGCTGTTTTTCTCCAGGAGCTCGTTGATAGGCAGGGATGGCTCCTTCAGGATCAGGCGGCTCTGGTTGTTGGAACCAGGATCCATCAAGCTGTCATGATCCTTTTCTGTGAGGCCATATATCTCTGTGGTTGAGACAGACATCCTGCATCACACAGGTCCAGGAATAAACAACAACACAATCTCCCTCTTTAAAACAAACAAGCAAACAAAATACTACCATTATAAAGGAATTTCAGAACACCAGAAACAATCCCAGTTCTGGAACAGCTTTTCAATGGAGGTCCGAAATCAACTAAAAATGACAGCCCTGAGAAAATCGTCCTAAAAATGTTAGTATGAAATCGTGCCTACCATTCACAACGTGCCCTTGTGAGAAATAAAGAGGAAAGACCAGAAACAAGCGGATCCCGTTAATCCCTGTCATCCTGAATGTCCAGTGTTGGGAGCGAGTACAGTGTGCTGGAAGACTGGGATTCCTTGGATTTTTATAGGACGGCTTCAAGAGGGGATGGGATGGAAAAGGAGACGGTGGGATGTGCCAAACACAAAACTTCTACCTTTCTCATATTCTGTTAATGTAGAAGCTGTAAATGCACTAAAGTTACCTGCTAGTTGGCACAAAAGTCTGTAGTGTAGATTTTGTTTAACGCCAACGCACAGAAGGTAGTTTTAATGTGAATATGTTTGTTCTCATAGTTTGTCTTAGTAAAGTCAAGGTGTTGGCTTTTTTTGGTGTTTACTGCCCTCTTGTGGTGACATTAGGTAGTGGTTTGTCACCGGTATAATTTTAAAAAGGAAGAACAAATACCTTCAAGACTGAAATATTATTTGTCATTATAGCCATTTGTAAAGTGTAAAACAATTTGTGTCAAAATTATTCCCTTTTTTTGGTGGCTGGTTCGACAATCTTGTTTCAAGTTTTATTTATTTAATACCATTCTGGGGGAAAGGGTGATAAAAAATCAGTCATCATTTTATCATTGAAGATAAAATGTTAAATCCGTGACAAAGCTTTTTTTTTTTTTTACGGGTTTTGATTTGAAGTAAAAGACGAGTGTCGAGTCAACAAAGTAGACAATTATTGCAAAATACTCACACATCAAAATGTTTGTTTCCCATGGAAGAAATTAGTCTTTGTTGCATTAAAACAAAGGACGTATTTCCCAACTACTTCATTTTACAATACATTTGAAGGATTAAAAAACTAGAATCTTAACGATAAAAACATTGTAGGATTAAAAAACTAGAATCTTAACGATAAAAACATCATTTGATATCGACCCAGATGGGACTCGAACCCACAATCCCCAGCTCCGGAGGCTGATGCCTTATCCATTAGGCCACTGGGTCATCGCATGCTGTAAGCCACAAATACACTATTAGCATACCTTTATTGAAACGAACGTTTTTGTTTCTTATTTTTAGGGAATTGTTTTTGTCGTGGTTTACAATTTCATCTTTAGGCGGCAATAGTAATTAAAAAAATGACACATAAAGAAACTCCGCGCAGGTGCGTGCGTTCCATACCTGGTTATTATGGGAGTGTTTTTCTCAAGTTTACAGAACAAGGCGGGGCTTACGGGCCATAAGGCTAAAGCTTACACTAATGACGTCACATCTATTCCTTGATTTTTTTATTTTTATTTTTATAGAAGATCTACTCGAGGTAAGCGCTTTAAAATGTTCTGTCGACTGAATCTTTTAAACCTAGTTTTCAAAGTCGATGTTGTGTTTTCAATCTGATGATTTCTTAGAACTTACATTAGTTTAAATTCTGTTCTTACTCGAGCTGTAGGAGCGCATGCACGATCGTTGACATGGTATTAAAGCTAACCGGCTTGTGATAAGCTAGCTCAATTTACTAGCTCGCCACACGATAGCCGTTTAAAAACGCTTGGTGTTTACTGAAACTTGTGTAAAAATAATGAGAAAGGCTAACTAACCATTTATTGTTGCAGGTGTTCTGCATGACATGACTGAAATCGGTTGTCTTGCTCAACGGCGTGGAATGTCAGCTGGCAACGACAACGCTGCTCGAATCCACTTGTTCAAAAACAAGGGAAAATGTGTTTTTGTAGGTTTTCTGTGCTTCTACTTCCGAGGTTACTAACCGATACCACCACAATTTATACCGCGCTGAATGTTAAGAAGTTCGTTTGACAGGTCGTTGTTCAAAATGTGTGAATATGTTTTCAGGACTCGAGACGCAGGAGAGCGGAAGTTAACGTGGAACTTAGAAAAGCCAAGAAAAATGAGCAGATTTTAAAGAGAAGAAACGTCCAGAGCTCCCAGGACGATCCAGCCAACCTTCATCAAGAGAAAAGCAACAGGGGAAAGGTCATCATCACCTTCCTCTTTGTTTCCTCTTTCTTTCACATCCAGGAGTCCACTGTAATCTCATTACTTGTTACACTAGGGGTGTATTAGTTGATTAATTGATTAAATGAGTATTTTTCCACTGTCTCTTACTTTTTGTTTTAGATTCAAGTTCATTTGTCTTTTTTCTTCTTTGGTTTTTTTTTTACAGTGCTGGTCTGTGGAGGAGATTGTTGGAGGTGTGAACAGTCAGAATTTAGAAGATCAGATACAGGCAGTGCAGGCTGCCAGGTAATGTCATTTATAATAAAAATGTTTTAAATGTTATTCCCAAAAATACGCTATTATTGCTATTTTGTTTTGCTATGAAGCTCCTAGGTTTGGTAGACTCCAGTGTTTCACCAATGGAGTTAATAAGAACGTAAAACGTTTAAAAGGGCAAATCATGCTGAAAAACATGCTTTGTTTACAGGAGCAAAACTTGATTCAGCAATGAAAGTGCTTTGCCACCTGACACAATTTTCTGAAGTTTAAAATACTTTTACTGTTGTAAAAAGGAAGACAGTTCAAAATATGGTTGTAGTTAGACATCTCCTGAGAGTTTGTCTTGGTCCCTGTTTTGCATAAACTGATTGTGTTTGTTTTGTTTTTTCCTTGGTTTCTTCTAGGAAGTTCCTGTCCAGAGAAAAGAATCCACCTATTGACACCATCATTGCTGCTGGACTCATTCCAAAGCTCGTAGGTTTTCTGGCTCACTTTGAAAACCCTCCTATCCAGTTTGAGGCGGCGTGGGCCCTGACCAACATCGCTTCAGGTACCTCAGACCAAACGAATTCTGTCATAGAGGGCGGCGCCGTTCCAGCCTTCATCTCACTGATATCGTCGCCCCACCAGCACGTCAGTGAACAAGCCGTATGGGCTCTGGGAAATATTGCAGGTACTGTGGGCTGACTAAGTCATCATCTCTTTGTACTTGATTTATTAATCGGAGAAAAGTGACCCCAAAAGCTAAAAGGGCTGTTAATTTTCTGTTCTGTGTTTTTTTTTTCGTGTGGGGTTTGGAGTTTTTGGATGAATAATTCCACACCTGGATGGGTTAGGTTCAATCAAATTGCCTGAAATGTTACCACTGTCCTGCGCAAACACCGACAGGGAAGGGAAGACAGAAAATCCAAAAGAAATGTAAAAAAAAAACAGCTAATCTTTATCAGTCATTTATAATTATGTAACCATTAATGCACTGCACCAAATTTGCAGAAAAACTTTGTCTTTGTTGTTGTCTCTTGAATATTTTTTTATTTTTGCTGTTTGTGGGTTTTTTGTTTTTTGTTTTTTTTGTTCTCAAAATGCAGGACCCCAATGTCACTATTTGGTTTACTCTGTAAATGTTTTATTTGGTCCTCTGGTTTCTTCAAATTCATAAAAACAGTAATATTACGTTAGTGATACATGTGTAGTAAATGTCCTTTTGTTTCTTTAACTAAAGTACAGCTTTGTAGGTTGCTTGAGTCTGTTAGATGTTTGTAAATTGGTTTAGACTGAGGATGAGAATGATACAACACAGCGAGAAAGCATCTTTGAACACCTTCACGCTATGAAAATTGCTTTCTTTCATAATCCCACTTTTTTTTAATTAAACATTTCCACTTTTTATGGTAAACACTTAAAGTAAGTTGCTGTTATCATCAGTTAAGTGTTATCTCCTATCATTTGATCTCAGATAGCCTTATTTACAGATTTTAAAATAGGCATGTCCTTCCTCCTTGTCTAGGAGATGGGGCCAATAGCAGAGATTTGGTTATCCAGCATGGCGGGCTTCAGTCCCTCCTGGCCTTGTTAGAAACCTCTGACTTGTCTGCATTTTGTGTAAGTATTTAGTAGAAGTCACGTTTAAAGTAAAAATAGAATGGTGCTTGGTTTTTTTTTTTTTTTTTACATAAAATTCAGCACCTAATGATCTCAGTGCCTTGATTTTAATGAATTAATTTTATTTTGAAGAGTCTTTGGTAAATTTTTCAACTCCCAACCTGATTTACCAGACTGCCTACCTCCACAATGTCACCTGGGCGCTGTCAAACCTGTGCCGGCACAATAATCCAGCTCCTCCCCTGGCAGCAGTGCATCAGATGCTTCCTGTCCTAGTGCACCTCCTGCACCATAAAGACAGGAAGATCCTGGCTGACACCTGTTGGGCCTTGTCTTACCTGACTGATGGGGCAAATGAGAGGATAGACATGGTGGTGCAAACTGGTTGCGTGCTCCATCTCATCCAGCTTCTCACATGTCAGGACGTCTCTATAGTGGTATGTGGTTTAAGGTCATACAAACTTTATCCTTTGTTTCTATTGACTCTAGTCCAATAACTGTTAACCTTTGTGTTAATGCATAAAATCATAATCTGAGTAGAAGTTATGGTGCTGTCTGCAGTGCTGAAGAAGTGAGTTTGTTGTCCAATTCTCCATTTCTTAGACTCCTGCTTTGAGAACTGTCGGCAACATCGTGACTGGAACTGATGAGCAGACTCAGTGTGTGCTGAATGCAGGGGCACTGGCAGTGTTCCCCATCCTGCTGGGCTACCCAAACCCCAACATCCAGAAAGAAGCGGCATGGGCTGTTTCTAACATCACTGCTGGCAAGAGCAGCCAGATACAGGAAGTCATTAATGCAGGCCTGGTACCCATGCTGGTAGAGATTCTTGACCAGGTCAGAACTCAACAGTTCGTAGAAACACATAGCCTTTACGTCAGATAGTACATTTAACTGCTTCTGTGGGAGAAATAGCAAATATTTTATTGTTTGCAGCTATTTTAAAACTAAATATATCAGTACATTTTATTGTCTTATTTTACAAACTGATGAAGGAAATATCTTGGACATTGATTTGAAAGTACTTCATAGCTAATGTTGTTTCAGGGAGATTACAAGACCCAGAGAGAGGCAGTGTGGGCTGTCACCAATTATACCAGCGGGGGAACTGTGGATCAAGTGTCATATTTAGTCCATTGCAACGTTTTGGGGCCTTTGATCAAACTGTTGAATATCAAAGACAGCAGGGTTATCTTGGTCATCCTGGATGCCATCAAAAATGTTTTACAGGTATTTACCCCAATTCTGTTGACTCTGTCTAGTTATTTTAAAGGTGTATTCAGACTGGACACATTTGGTTCACTTAAAGGGAACCGGAGTTCGTTTCCCTTGATAATCCAGAACAAATGATCCGTCTGGATGCTGAAAAGATGAAGGAAGACTTTTTAAAACAACCTTTAACGCGATACACATTGCTTCTCACACTGTTTTCCCGACAATCTAAATGTCATAAATACTTATCAGCGTACCTTCATAGACGTCATCTCCTCAGTAACCGTCTTATAACATGCCTCCACTGTACCAAAGCAGCAGTAAAAAGTGTTGTACCTGACCTTGATACAAACATTTAAAATTGTTCAGCGCATTAAAAAGTTTGAATAAGTGAACTATTCCAACAATCATTGCAAAGCGTAGGACTTCCATTATTGTTTTTCTCATTGCTTTGCCCCACACTCTAATTTCCTGGCCAATGATTGAAGAGATTTTTAGTCACATGCTTGATCTAAAGTCTAAAGGTGTATCTAACAATTTGACCGCACCAAATTAGGCAGAGTCGGACCAATGGACTCCAGACCAACAGACTTTTCTAATCTGAATACACCCTTAAAGTGTTATGTAAAACAAGCAATGCATTTTCAGACACAAGGGATTTATTGTGTATTTGCACTGCTCACATTTAGCTTTCTCAATAATAGTTTTCTTAACTATCTTTCAATTTAAAGTCCAACTTCAGCCATATGTTTTTTCTTTTGTAAAAGCGTTCAAAGTAATTTAATTATGACTGTGTAATTTTTAGCGAAAATCAAAAAGCCTTAGTCATTTTTAACACATAACTTATGCAGAGTGGCAGTAGAAATACAATTCTGGTTTATTCCGGGACTGTTGGCTCAGAGAAACCCCGCCCCCTTCCCTTACCCGTCGCTGGGAGCTCTGTCTGCATGCTCACACGTGAAATTATCGCCTCAAGCCGGCATTATCGGCGCAAAATTAATTGCGAGCACTATTGGATCAATCCAGCCGTACAGTTTTGAGCCAGAGGCCAGCTCGGACGAGGAAAATGAATGTGCACAAGGGGGCGGAGAAGCGGAGTGGTAGGAGAGACTTTGGCATGCCCAGAGGGTAGCCATGTCACCAGCTCCAGCTTTTTCCAGCATCCGGTTTCTGATACAACACAATTTGAATTTAGAAATGGTCAGAAACTCAGTTTTAATCATAAACTATTTTCTATAGGTCCTCTATTATGAGAAAAATGCAACAAGAACATGTTAAAAACACAAAAACATTTCCATTGGAGTGGTTTTTTTTAAACACTATCTAGCTGGTTATTAAAGGAGCATAGTGCTTGTCTAATTGTGATGCAAAAAAAAAAAAAACACTATATGTCGTCTGTTTCCAGAAATACTTTGACTGTAAAATTCATATTAAGAAATAATTAGGTTTTCTCGCCCAAAGTTGAACCTGCTGCTAATCACTGGAAGCACTGGTTATTTTTTTATCTCTTTTTGCACAGATGTCAAAAAATACTGGTGAGGTTGAGAAAGTGTGCCTTTTGATTGAGGATCTGGGAGGTTTAGACACACTTGAGGCATTGCAGTCCCATGATAATGAAGCCGTTTACAAGTCTTCCCTCAGCATAATAGACAGATACTTCTCTCAGGAGGTGAGTTTTGCTCAGGTTTTCCACCTAACTGAATGGAATAAACATGACTCAGAAAAATAAAGGATTAAGTATTGTTTGGCATTTATAAATTCATTATATCAGTAATTGTTTTGTAGTTAGATTAAATTTCAGAAAATTTACCAGGATTTTATTTTGTCAAAAATGTTTCTTTAAGCTGGAATTTGGGTGATTTCCTTTTTATTTTTAAAAAAGGAATCACATTTTTGGATATCTTCAGAGTTTTTATTTTTTTCTCCTACATTTTTAGACTTTACCTTCTGCCAATCCCGTGGTGTTTGAACATCTAATATAAAGTGTTTGCAGTTTGCCTTTTTTTTTTCATAGGTATCTTTTACTTCGTCTCTCCTGACCCTCTGTTTTCCAGACCGACGATGAGGCTGTGGTTCCTGAATCTGAGGCAGATTGCATTGCCTTCCATATCCCAGAGGGTCATGGATCTTTTCAGTTTTAAAATGTTTTGTTTTCTTTACGTACTATTACATAGACCAGTGGTGGGCACACTTTTTGCCTCGTGGGCGGCAAGGGTTTGCAAATTTGACAGAAGGGCTGGACCAGGAGCAGAAGTGTTTTGGGAATCTACCTCGTAAAAAAAAAAAAAAACATGAAATCTGGATGAAAGCAGGCTTTAATTTAGATTGAAAAAAATTTTTTAACAGAACATTTGAGGTTTTTCATTTAGAAACGGTGCATTTTGTCTCATTTTAGAGCGAATTGCACCAATGGGTTCATGTCCCTCAGGGAAAAATGCAAAATTAGAGAAACGTTCACGAGGTGTTGGAATGATCAGAAAAATGACTGTCCAACTGGGAATACACAAATGAACGTCAGTCAGAATAACAACAAATCTTCCAACACCACATAAATGCAGAATAACTTTGTGTCCCTAAAATACAATCATTGTGTTTGTAGTGTGCTATCTATGGGTAGACACCAGAATTACAGGGAAAATAAAACATTAAAAAGGGTCATTTATTCCAGTTTGCTTGTCCAGATGCACTAGTTAAACGGGCTGCATATGGCCCAGGGCCGTAGTTTGTCCACCCCGACATAGACATTTCTTTAAGACTTTTTTTTTGTATTTTTAATAAACCTGACTATGTTTGTGTTGTTTTTTTTTTGTTTGTTTTTTTACAAAACAACAATATCCAAGTTTTTAATACATGTTTTTGAATAAAATGCATTTGTACACAGGGTTTTTACTTTTGTCGTATCTCACATTTTAGTTTATTAATACGGAAACCCAAATTGTTTCAAAAGTTAAACAAATGCAATGCCATTCAAATTACCACTAGATGGTGCTGATGTATTTACTTTTGAAACCTGTCTTTTTAGGACAATCCAAGTTTTACCCAAAAGAAGCAACAATAGGATTGAACTTGGCATCAAAAAATAAGAGTGTTTTTAGTGGAATCCAGCCTACACATGAACTTGAATATGAGGGTGGAGCATGTAAGGTATTAATTCTGTTAGACACAAACAGCTCACTTGCACTTGTCCTTCTAGGCTTTCTTCAGAGCATTCTTAAAGCGTCAATATATGCCGCCTGCAGCTTTCTCAACCTGGCTGTCTAACGGTTCATCCACAGATGTGCTGTGTACAAAGGAGAACAGAAAGCCTTAAACAAAGTCATCTTGAAGCCTCTGAAACCTGCTTGCCCCATTTAACCTGCATATTGTTAAGCATACCAATATGCTAGAATGTGCACAACACATTTGGGTACACCTCTTTTCCACTTGCATGAATACTTTCCTGTGATTTACTCTGTTGAATGCTTTAAAGGCATCCAGGAAACACAAGAAAACAGAGGAATTCTGATTTCTGTATTTAGAGATCATCGTTTTAAGAGTATACATGCACTTGTCAGTACCAAGCTTCTCCTTAAATCCAAACTGATTATCTGTTGATTTGACTAATTCTGTGATCCTGTCCAACAGGATAATTGGTCTGTAGTTGTTGGAGCTACCAATTTTACCAGCTTTGTTTTTCAAGACTGGAACTGGGATAACATCTAACATAGTGTCTGAGGTTCAATTTGTACCATACTTGCATCTAGCATTTGTTAACATCGCCACAAGATATTGCTTCTCTAGGCAAACACATGTCACTTATTGATCTGTAAGAACCCATGGAGTAGAAAGCTACTTTATCTCTCTCTCTCTCTCTCTCTCTATCTATCTATCTATATATATAGATATAGATATAGATATCTATATATATATAAGTGTCTTTGGAAACAAAAATACAATTTTTGTCACTATTTTATGTTACGTGCTACACTTGTGCCCATTTTTTTAGTCGGTTATGTGTTGTGTTTGTGATATTTTAAATTAATCGTTGTGTTTTCGATCACATGATTTTATGCATAGAAACAACAATCATAATTGGTAATATATTAGTATCACGTATATTTTAATATGTGCACGCATTTGTGAACAATTTATTCAAATCATGTCGGTCAAACATCAAAATAAATGCGAAATGTGTTTTTAAAAATGGATCATGGAATTAGTCACAAATGTTTTTGTTACAACACTAATTTATAGAGTCAAATGTATGGAGCACTAATGTGTTTGTAATTTCGTTTCGTTTCCCTTTGCCCGCTGTGCCGGATGTGTCTTCGCCTCGTCCGCCTGCAGAAGCTCAGCCTTTACCACCGTTGCGACCAACTTCAGTTTCAGCAGCCCGAGGAGAACGAACGGCTGTCCGAATGGAGGAACGAGCGTTTATCTGATTCCTGTTAGCACGTGGGAGCATAGTTTTATGTCTTTTATTCCCCCCTAGAAAAAGGGCTTACTGGCAAAATGCTTTCGCAGCGTAGTGATACCGTTCAGTTACAAGAACAGCCAGCGTGATTTTCTATGGTGATACAACAGGCTAACCCGAAGCTAGCCCAGGGATTGTTTTGGGAGATATCGGTTTAGAATACTCCCGCTTCGACCCATGAATTAGATACAAGTGGTGGAATTTCTTGAGGGTGGAATACAAAAGGGAATGTCGAACCAAGGAGTTCGGAGAAATGGCCCAGTAAAGGTGCGGTTGACAGGTAAGCAAATTTAAACCTCGTTTCACGGCTTTCAGTTATGCTAGCAGGTTAGCTTGGATGCTAATCATTCTCAGGAACGTTTGCAGATCGTGAGCACCTGTGACCTACAAGTACTTTATTTATCCATTACACAAAGTTGCGTTGAATTACCCGCGTGCACAAAGTCACAGAGAAAGATAAATATGTAGTCCTTAAACCTTTCTTAGTCATTGGGGTTTGTACACAAGCAGACCTTAGCTGTGGGAACAACTTTGTTGTGTTGACGTAATACAATCTTTTTATGTCAAAGGCTGAACGATGGTCGTTGGTATTCCTATTTACACATTCAAGTTCAATAGTTACAGGTTTGTGCTGCAGAACTGCACAAGCGGAACACACCTTTTCGCAAAGTTCTGAGGTTTTTCAGCTGTTGCAGTTATTTAAGATGTATTTTATCCTTTTAACCTTCCTCATGCACAACAAATTTAATTAATTTTCCCTTTTCTTTTATCCAAATGTTGTATTTATTATTATTATTATTATTATTATTAAATGAATTCTTTTTGAGGGTGTTATTTCATTTCCTCTTGAACTGCCAGAGGTCTCCCCTGGTTGAGAATGGTTTCAAAATGGGCTGCAGTAGTTTCTTGATGGAATCCCAGGAATGTGAGACCTCTTCTTTTCTCGTTATAGACTTGTTGGAAATGAAAGTCAATATTTAAAATGACCAACAGCTCTGTTTTTACAGTAGATATTGTCGGTGCAAAGAAAATAAAAACTCTCAATTTGGATTTCATCGTTTATTGCAGCTTTAAACTTGTTCTGACTTATTTCGGAGTTAGATTATTTAGACTTAATATAGAAAACCATTGGAGTTTTACTGTCTTCTGTGTGGCTTTGGAATGGCAATGTTTTGTTTTCTTGAATCAGAGTGAAAATATGTTCAGCTCAGGAAAAAAAAAAAAATAAGGGATAGTTTAGGAATTTGGGCTTTATTGTAAAAATTTTAACTTATTTAGGTTAAAAATGTATCCATAGAAAAAATAATTGAATGTAATGTTTGTCTGAGCAAATACAAAAAAAATTCATCTGTTCGGTCTTGGTCTTTCCACTGGCAGTTCAAGTTGGATCTGTCATCTTTGATCTTTGGGATTGACCAACTAAAATTTCTTCAACCTGCATTGATTTTATTGCAATATATATATATATATTTTTTAATTGATTTTCCCATGGTTTGTTTTTTTAAGTAAGTTATGGGTTTTCTAAATTTTTTACGATGTTGAAGCAAACTCAATAGATCTTTTTATTGCTCCACATGCTGTTTCCTATTTAAGGCGTTTTAGGTTTAAATAAAATCTAAACTCCTCTTGATATGAAGAACAATGGATTTGTTTTTGTCAGTTGTTTTTATCCAGATCCACCATGGATGGAAACACCTATCCTACAGCGTTTATCACACATTTCTTTGTTTTCTCCACATTTTTGTCAGGAATAGTTGAATAATAGTCTAGTTGATGTTTTAAGAAAATCTGAGGAAAAAACTAGCAAGAGTTTCTACAGAGTTCTCTAATTTAACTAAAACTGAGATGAAACATCAGTGTTGAGGAATGGGATAACATGTAACAAAACTTTAAAAAAATGTTTTAATAAAATGTCCTCTTTTTATAAGCTGACTTAAGTGGTGAGGTGTCATTTTACAAACTAGTAGGGTGTTTTCTTTAGTTGTCACTTCTGTGTAGAACCTGGAGCTTGTCAGAGGTGAATAACATGACAGTCAAATTATTTTACTTTTTATAAAATCTGACTTTATTGGTACGATAAATGTTGTAGTTGTAAACTTGTTTTAGAGTTGTTACTCTGTTACTGCTCTCATTCTGAAGTTCATTGCACACTCGAGTAAAACGTTTCAGTTCAGAACCACAATAATCTCTGTTAATCATTTGAGTCAAGTACAAGCTGATTTTAATTGGACAGAAGAAAATGACAGTCATCAGTTTTATACCTTTGTATAAAGTCTAACCATAACGGTAAAGAGTGTTGCAATCCTTGGGTTAAAGAAAAATGCTAATTCACACATTCGTACAATTAAAATTTTTTTGTTTATCACTTAAAAAAATTATTGAATTCTATTGAAGTGTTTTCTGGCCAAAGCAGTTTAGAAAACACACATCTAAAATAATATACAAATCTTGAGTTTAAACATTCAAATGAGCTTCAGGCACATGGAAACATCTATTTCATATGATGGCAGTGTGCCTGGACACAATATCTTCTCTGGGATCCAATAAGAGTGAAGTTCGTTCTCTTTCCTCCGTAAGACGTCTATCAGCTCCAATTTATGATCAAGAGATGTTCTAAGTATCACAGCTGGATGTGCTGGTAAAATTAAGGTACTTTAGCATAATTTAGTCATCCTAGACCAGTATGGAATCCTATGCTGACATTCAACCGGAGGAGGAGGAAGTGGAAAAGAACGTGAACAAAATGGGGAAGAGAGCTGGGAAATAGTCAAGACCAAAGGCTAATCCCGTAAGACCAGCTGTGTCGTCGCTTCTTGTTTCTGTTCGCTTCCTTGACTACAGGCTTCAGTTGCTGAGGATAACCTGTAGGGAGTAGAGAGATGGTGTGCTTGTGTTAACGTGGACATTGCTCCAAGATAACATTCCAGATATGGCTGTACAGCTGGAGGGGACAGCGATGTACCGGGCTAGAGATACCCCAAGCTCCGTCAATAGTCGAGACAGCGGTCTATGTGTCTACGTCAACAGTAAATCGTGGATCAATGCGACGTTAGCCACCAAACATTAATCTCAGTTGGCAGAGTTACTCATCGTGAAATGCCGGCCATTTTATTTGCTAAGGGGAATTCACCAATGTGATCACGTATTCACATTCCACCAAGTGCTAACTCTAACGAGACTCAGAGAATTGCAGGAAGTCATCAGTGAGCTGTTGTCAAAACAGCCGAACAGTTCCATAGTGATATCAAGAGAAATCCATTCGTACCAATTTAGACAGTGCTCCCCAAGTTTAAACATCGTGTTGACTTTAAAAACAGAGGAGCGAACATGTTGGACTTGGTGTACACAAACTCCCCAATGCAAATAGAGTGAGCCTTTTTAGGTTGCTCTGATCATCTTCTGTTATGCTGGTACCGGCACACAAACCATTTCTGAAGTGCAGTAGATCAGAGATGAAACACATGCAGACCTGGCCATAGAGTACTGTCTCTGCCCTTCAGGACTTCTTTAAAAACACAGATTGAGAAATTTTCGAGGCAACATCCTCTGAGAGAGATTATATAGACATCAGTATGCAGAAGCGGTCATTGCTACATTGCCAAGTCTACCGAGGATGTCTTGATAGTCAAGACCTTAAGGGCATGTATCAACCAGAAACCTTGAATGACAACTGAGGTGTGCTCACATTTAACAACCAGAGGCAAAGCCTTTAGAGAGGGGGACAAGTCTGGACTCCGCTCCACTAGGACTGCACTCTTCTTGGCCATCAAGGCTGCGAAATGGACCTACCTGAGAGAATCCATCAACACATTTGTGATACAAGTGATATTAGATGAATGTGGCAGGGAGTCCAGCCGCCAACAGATTATAAGTCCAGGCAGAGGGTCGAAGACGGGGGCACGGTCTTTCCTGACAGACTCACTAATTTCTTTGTGCACTTTGAAGCACAAAATCTAACAACCAGAAGATGGGCTGAGTCGTTCAAATCAAAGCAAATCAAACATAATTTATAGAGCACTTTTCCAACAAGCGTAGATAAGTGTTTCACATTAAAAACATTTCCAAATTTAAAAACCAAAAAGCGAGAGAAAAAAAATATAATAATAAAGAAAACATTTGGTAAAATAAGAGACACACATACAATGCCCCCCCTTCCCCGGACACATACACAACCCCACACACACAACATAATAAAGCATAAAATGAGATGCCAAAAATAGGAAAAGAAAATGTTAACATGAATCGCAATCTGGCTAAGTGGATACTAAGTGGGGAAATTATATATTAAGGACCAGTCCACATCATTGACCCCTCAGTCACGTTCGCAGAGGAAGCCGACATAGGATCCTCCCCTGATCAAAGCAAGGAGCCAAACCAGATCCCAGTGTAGCGACCCTGTTCACTGAGGAGATACAATCACTGGTTTGGAGCTCCCTCTAAGGAAAACACTGGAGTTAAACCAAAATGGAAATAAAAGCATGCATTATCACCTCTCTGCTGGCAATAGAGAGAAATATGCAAACTCTCTTGTGCGGATCAATAAAAGCTGATTCGCTGTGGCGACCCCAGAGGAAATGTGCCAAAAGATGATCAACAACATCATTGGCAGTGGCAAAGAAACTTGTTGTCTTGTGCCTCAATGACTAGGCTGTAACTAGTATCAGAGTACTCTAAAATGCAGAATAATGGAGACATGTTTGGTAGAGTTAAAAATGAGGATGGTAGGTAGTTGGGGGTCAAGACAGTTGAGTGTGGTTACTACTTTTATTTATCAGTATTTATTCCCGTAGTTATTAGTGCCTATTAGTATTTTATTTCCATTGTTTATCCCTCCACTCTTATGGTTCCAGGAAACGCTATTTCACTTCACCGTTATGCAGCTGAATGAAGGGCAAGTAACAAATAAAGTGTTGATTGTTTGACAAAGACTGGGTTTTACAGCCAAAATACCAAATCAATTTGATATTGATTTATTGATTTTAAACTGTTTAATTAAATTTTTAATCAAATACAATTTGTTTAAAAATGGTTTCAAATTTTGATTCAAGACCAATTTTAGTTTACCTGTTTTATGACGACCACTTAGAGCTGGGCGATATGGCCATAAAATAAAATCTCAGATTTTTTCACACCAAATTCGAATTTTGATTCTCGCACTCGACAGAGTGTTTGTTTTCAGCTGTTGAAACAAATTTGTCGTATTCCCACCTTTGGCAGCTACAACCTTCAAAAAGATTTTGCTGCGTGTGTTTAAGGCTCCAAGCTTGAAGTCACAACACCACCGGTCAAACATTTCATTTTTGACTCACCAGCCAAGTTGGCCGGGAGATGCAAAAATATACTGGCCAGGCACATTTTTCACCAGACAAATTATTACATTATTTTACAAAGAAAAACTATAGGTTTTATTTAAAAAAATGATATCATGTTGAATGCAAAGAGAGAGGAGAGGATGTCACGACACACTGAAAAACAACCGTTTTAAGTGACTGATTTCTACTCAGTCTTTGCTCTCTGCTTTTGACATTTTCACATGCTATGAAGTGTTTTATTTTCTATCACAAATGAGTTGTTTCTTCTCTTTAGCACAGCTAAAAAGTGCCCATGTGAGGAGAGCTGTCGGTCAGTCACCATTAGACTGAACCACTGACATAAAAAGAGAATGAAAATTATTTTAGTTTTTTTAAGAAAATGAAATTACATAAAAAGTAATATATAAATAGTACTTACACATCTTTAAAGTCATCTAACTGCAAATTCAAATTAAAACATGCTGAGAAAACAAGGATAGATTTACTACAGGAGAGCAGATTGACAGAAAATGCTCTTTTCCCTATTCTTCCTCTAGTTGATTCATTTTTTATTTGAAATCCTAACAAAAAAACAGCCTAAAAGCATTATAATGTTTTGGATTCTAGTCGTTATCATTATGTCATGGACAGTAAAGATGCAGCGCTCTCACAAAGGGGGGCTTTTTTCAGCTCAACATTGTCTGTGTAAAGTTAGAAATTGTTGATGAAGTTTCATTCAAAATGGATCCACATCTGTTAATGCAGTGTTTCCCAACCCTGGTTCTCAGGGCACCTTGTCCTGCATGTTTTCCATGTTACCCTGCTTATGCACACCTAATTCAGCTCATCATCAGGCTCTGCAGAGGCCTGATAATGACAGTCATTAAAGGCAGTTGTGTTTGAGCTGGGTTGGATTTAAAAAAAAAAATGCATGACAGCGTTCCTTGGGAATTAAGTTTGTTGTATTTATCCGCCACGACTTAAAGTCCGCTCCGTGGAAACATTCTGACTTTAAACCAGTTTGTGGTCGCAAAGTGGCGACAAGTGGCACAGCTTGTTAGCATAGCATTGGTCGTAGCATGATGTGTGTAACAACACCGCTGTCTCTAAATCAACACTTTTTATTAAACTCCCTGTTGCTGCTGTGAGTCCAGACAATTTATCCTCCATATTGTTCAAATCCCGTTAAAACTGCCACGTCCTGCTGCTCCATCAGTATAAACTAAGCGTTACACAGAGAAGTGTACAGAAGCTACCGGAGTGGGTGTAGGGGGCGCTTGAAATATTGCGCAACAAGCTTATTTTTTCTTGGCCTAGCTGAAGAAGCTCCTCTTTGCTTGCTGCTGTTTTCATGTCTGCTTGTTGCAAGAGACAGATGGGCTGACTTTACTCCGAACAACAAAAGCCCAAGAAAGCAGAGAGCTGGGAAAAATCTCGATTTTCCAAAAATAAATCGTCTAAAACAAAAAATTTGAATTAATCGATTATATTGATATGTCACTCAGCCCTAAAATCACAGCTTTAACCTGAATATTTGCAGAACTGAATGCTTGCATTTTTTGTTTGCATACAAAAAAGGAAATGATTGCTAAAAGAAAAATCAAATATTCCATATAATGAATACTTGCACCATTTTCTACAATAACAAATTCAAAAAAGTATTATTTTTCACCCTCAGGACACAGGGTGTTGTACAATAAATTTTTAATTGAAGCTACTGAACAGTTAGTTAAGCTTATACATTTTATTATTTTAGTGAATTCTGTATCTATGGAAACTTTTATTCTCTAAGCAGAATAATTAGTTTCATTGTTTAGAATGTGCCTTGTGAATCTTGTGCTGTTTTGTGTCTTAGTTCTTTGTCTATTTGTCTGCTTTATCTTGCCTTTGGCATCTTGGATCAGTGTTGTGGTTAGATCTTGTCATGCAGCACAGAGCTCTTTACCTAAACTTCCTCCAGCTCTGTTTAGCCTGTTCTTTGGCATGTAACTTGGACTAAAAACACAAGGTGCAAAGCTTTAGTAAATTTGTTTAGCACCAACATAACTTTTTTCATTGTGTTGGAAGCGTTTATGTCCATTTATATCAAATTTACAGTGTATCCTCCTGCTGTATTTTTTGTGGTTGTTGGAGTATTTTATCGCTACACTTGAAAGCATGGCTATGAGGCAAATTTCTCTATACAATCACATTATTAGCTGTTCTCACATCACAAAAACATTAAAACTTTTATTTCAGGTTCATCCTATTTTCATCAACCTTTTTTTAAAAGTTGTGTTTTTTCTTGGTTAAATGTAAATAAAATAATGTTTTATTGAATTTGCACTATATTTGGTGTAAGCTTTTTGTATTCTTATACATTTGTTGTATTCATTTTTGATGGTTGTGTATGATCACTTTGCATAAATTCTTTCTTTTAATATTTTATTTTAGTTTAAGCTATCAATTCGACTTCTTTATTATTTAATGTTAGACAAAGATGCACTGTAGCATGTTTGAAAACCACCAGAAACTTTCTTCACAAGTATTCCATTAGATTTAATCTCAAGTATATCTCTCATTTAAAGCATAAAGCTACATTCACATCAAATGCGATTCGCATGGCAGGAGTGTCCACTTTAATGTTAAGTTGCAATCAGTGGTCCTGCGGCACGTTTTGAGAGTCAGGCATGCCCATCTGGCAGCAGCGCACTTCAGGCGACTCAATGTAGCCAGAGTTAAAATCTGAACTTTGGGGGAAAATTTGCATTGCATCGACCAATCAGGAACTCAGTTTAGGACTTGGACATGTTGATGACATGATCAGTGGATGATGCCTAAAACTGACGTGGAAGAGAATCTGAACGTTCTCCTTCTGAACTTAAAAATTTTGTTTATATTTGCGTCGAGTCAGTCAGTAATAAAAAGCTCCTCATATTTTATTTATTTTTTTCTCTCCTCGGATTAATGTGAGACAGCAAGCTGTCAAACTGGGCCACAGAGAGACGGAAGTACCGCTGAAAGCAGCCGTCATTCAGACGCAGCTCCTGCAATAGATGGTGAAGTACAACATACTGGGAGGGTCTCTGAATGATCTCATGAACCAAGACATGGAGATGTTATTACTGATGCTTTTGTAGAGCTCCTCAAAATAAATAAGCCTGATCTCTAGGCAATTTTTCACATTTTCACTTTGTAAATGAGACATACAAATATACAGACAATGCTTCCATGTAGCGATGAAGCTAAAAACATTATAACAATAGCTCCCCCCACACAGCTGTAGTGTAAAATTTATAAACACATTTTTGGACAAGCGTTGAGCAGAAAATTTGATGCCTGTCAAAGGAGAAGCAGTGAATGCAAATTTGATGCTCAAATTGTGTTCACATGAGAAGTGGTTCGTAAATGCACATTCTACGATTCATATGAACTGCAAGTTTATATTTCAAGTGTATTTTTAAATTATATTTGTGAAACACGTGTTTCGTGTGTACTTAGGAAGGGGATCATGTTCATATCTGAATTATGAGACTGATCTAGCCTCATAAAAAAATAACTTTTTATTTTACATTTTAAAATATTTTTGGTAAGTAATTTGTAAAAAAAAAAAAAAAAAAAAAAGTAGAAAGCCTTGATTTCTTGTTTTTTCTTCCAGTTTTTACACTGATTTTTGTTGAACCAATTTTAACCTGCTACTTAAATATGTTCTTCTTTTCTCCTTTTGTAGTTTTGTGTGCTAAGAACCTCGCAAAGAAAGACTTCTTTCGTAAGTAAAGACTATTTTCTGTCGACATCAATTTGTTGTCACTATCCAGTCAATTCATGACCTGCAAGTTCATAACCAAAATTATCTCTGGGCAATTTGAAAAAAATAAAAAAATGGGTAATTTTAACCCAAGTCAAAACATTTACGATGGTTGAATCTCAATTTATTTCAAATGATAGGGTATGTATAATTCAATTTAGTCCAGATCATTCCAAAAGTGACTAAACTGTTATCATTGCAAATGCAAAATTACATGGATTAAATTCAAAAGTTTTTCCTGTAATGCTTTTTGATGCGTACCACACACAGTTTCTGCAGATCTGCTCAGAATTAGAGATTGACGTATTTGGGAAGCTGAACAGTTTCTGTACAGCAGACACGGCACAGAGGAGATTGGTTTGACCAGGTTAAGAGCCAATCAGGATGCAGAAAACTGTGCTCTGTAACAAAAAATAAAGCATGCAAAATTACACAGAAAAAATTTTGCGGAAGCGCAAAAAGGTGTACCGCACACAAACAGATTTGTACATTGCAAAAGCTTTGTAAATGTGACTGAACAAGTTTAACTTCTTTTGAGGGAAATCTATTCATGGTATGTCTACCTTTCAATTTGATGTCACACGTACACACCCACACAAATCAACAGACAGGAGTGAAGACCAACTCTGAGAAGCACGAGTTGTATTTCCAGATAAATTGGATAAAATTTTTTATATCTTGCTGCTCTTAACCATGCTGTGTTAATCTTTCAAAGAAATAAAATTGGTATGTGAGAACTTTAAATTCAACCTATTTTTGCGTGAATATTTTGCATAAATATATGTTAAAGAATGTGTGTAATTATATTAGTCTTTATTTGTTTCTTTTAAAACTTCTGTGTCAAAGTTGACCTTTTCTCTCCTTTTTGCATCTGTTTCCACAGGGTTGCCAGATCCCTTTGCCAAAGTTGTTGTGGATGGCTCAGGACAATGCCACTCTACAGACACTGTGAGAAATACACTTGACCCAAAGTGGAATCAACATTATGATCTGTAAGTCTTGAAAAGATATCTGACGTGTTATTGTACACCCTTTATGCAATTGAAAAGATATATATCATGTTCTGTTCAACACATTATACGGGGATGTAGTTTAATCTGCATGTTCCAATCTACAGAGTATTTGCTGTCTGGTTGAACTTAATATAGAGTAAAGGGAAATTCATTGAAAAACCAGATAATAGTTTTCTATTTTCTCCTAAAATCAGGTTTTAGTAAAACAAACTAAAAGCACACAGGCAAAAAAAAAAAAGAAAGAAATCAGTCTGGATATAAAAATGACTATGGTGAAACTGTGAAGTTGTAAACTACAGTTAAGATCATCTAATAAGAAAAATGAGAGTCCAGGTAAAAGACTGTTGTTGTGCACTGAGCTGAAACGTATAGCTTTTAGTCTGACTCTGAACTTAAAGATTGTCTAACCTCATCAGGAATACTGTTCCAGGTTTTATTTGCATAGAACTGAAACTTTTCTGTGTTTAGTCCTGAACCAGCAGAAGGTCTATCCCTGAACTTCTCAGAGTCCGAGGTGCTTCCAATGGGACTTAGATGTCTGCTGTGAACTTTAGTGGATAGACTTGTGCACAAGCAGAGCAGAAAGTCTATTTTCTGAGTGACATGAAGCAAGGGTAAAGATCTGAGGAGAGGGCTGACGTGGTCACTCGTCACAGCAGTTGTTTTACCTGCTAGAGATGTACAGGTTTCTCTAGATCTGGTTTAGACTGAATCTCTATTTTCAATGAGAAAGTAAAATACTGTTAGTGTTATAGATTTAATGTGACTGTTGAAGTTCATGTCAGAGTTCATAGGTTTAGATTCCTAACCTGACTTGTAGGCTTCAGAGAAAAAGTCTGAAGTCAACTATTTACACCAAAGATGATCATTGATGGCTCATTGAGAGAAATTGATAAATTCTTTAAAAATTCCAAAAGGTTTGCAGTTTTTAGTGAAACTTTTTATCTCATTGAATTATTTTCCCAACTTTTTTCCCCTTTCAAGTATTTAGACATCAATCTCTAACTGCCTTTGGTAATTCTCTTTCCTGTTTGAGCTTCCCAGATACTAAGAGGAGCCTTTTCCCAAACATTTGGCCTCTTCCTCTGGTTCAGGAAATGGCTAACATGCCACAGAAAGCATATGGGATAGTGGGCTTGGCAAATTTCCCTCTCACCACACCTCCATTAGCAGCCTACAGCTTTTGGGGGGTGGAGTCTTTCTCTTGTGATCCTAATTCACCATGATGTGTCATAAACACCCTCATTTTCTTTTTCTGATTTTAAACTGACTTTTACAAGACTGTGTTTATTACCAATGAGTCTAATTTAAACACAACCAGCATTTTTAAAACAGACTAATCCCATAGTGGTTTGTGTGTGCTAGTGTCTGGCATGTTATGGAGCAGACCATAATGTGTTTTTAACCACCAAGAATGACAAAAACAATCCTTCAAATATAAAAACATTTACATTTGTTAAAATCCCCTCTTTTGTTGAAATCTGTTTAAAGTTATGCAACATAAAATACAAAAATAAAAATTTCAAATCAGCAACAATGCAGACTTTTTTTTGTAAAATTGGACCACACAATGTCCAATTGTTTTTTCAATGTCCAGTGTCTTCTTCATCCTTATTCTTAAAGCTTAACAAATTTTTTGGTTTATATTTTGGTTCACAAGTAAAATGTGAAGAAACACCATTTAAAACATTTTATCGATCTGCATAAATACTGATGAGTTTAATTCTGGTGTTATTGTGCTACTTGTGATCTAAAATTATTTTTGGAAACAATTATAAAAAAAAATATTTTCCTGTAAACGTCTTAGTAGAGTGCTAGTTTATAAGCTGCGTCCCTCAGTTTCATGAAAACTTAAAATTTTGACTTGACTTTTGTCCTTAATTGTCAAAGTTTACTGTTGACCTCTGGTCTACTTTCCCTGTCAAAAATACATTCATCCTATTTGAACATGAAAAAAATATAACTGCTGTAGAAACAGAGTGTCAGAAAGCAGAAGTGGAAAAATATGCAAAGATGTTGAAATGAAACTGAGATGATTGGAGTGCCATCAATATATGAGTGTCAACTCCTAGAAGTCTTGTTTTAAGACAAACATTAATCATTTTAAATGTTATTCTGATTTTTTTATGAGTATGCCAGAAAAGAGTTGATCAGCATTTGTAGTTTTGTTTAATCAAAGTGCTCAGTAAGAAAACCCCACTTTGAGTCATATATTGTGTAATGGAATTGACTTTAGTACAAGCTGCCAGACTATGATTACATTCATGTCAGCAAATATGTGGTTGTGCACCATTGTGTGAACTGTGTTTACGACATGAGCCTGTCTCGGCCTCAGACAGCGGTAGAGCACATCAAGGGGACTTCCTCTGTCTTCAACCGCGACTAGACTGACTTTGGCTGTGCTGCTTCTATGAACATGCACACACACATTTCTTAGAAATCTGCAACAGCAGATGCAGAACTGATGTACGAACTTTGCTTTTAACTGTGCATTCAAATCCTCAGGAAAAATAGTTTTTTGCTTGTTTTTGAATGTGTATCATGTCCAGTGATCAATTGTTATCTGTTTAAAAGTATGTACAGGAAATACAAGACGTTTTTTCTACTTTTCCTTTTTTAGTTACATTGGAAAGGCAGACTCCATCACCATCAGTGTATGGAACCATAAGAAGATTCACAAAAAGCAAGGCGCTGGTTTTCTTGGCTGTGTCCGCCTCCTGTCCAACACAATCAACAGACTTAAAGACACAGGCTGTAAGTTCCTGTTTTAAAATTTCATCTGTTAACTGTACATGACATGGTCCCTTCTGCTTGTCCACTCCTGCTTTTTAAACCTTAAAGTCAAATATTCCATTTATTGGAGAGGGCTTTGCAGCTTTTGTAAAAGTACAAAATGAACACACTGGTCACTGAATAGCAACCAGGTGGTTATGTAAGCAGTTCTAGCTGTTCTTCAAACATCACTAGCTTGGCTCATAGTCAGATTTGTGGTCCAGACCAAGTGTCTCAAACAAAAGAGACAAACATTGTGCCTCCCTATGTCTGTTTTTCTAGTTGCAGCAGTCTGATAGCTTTCAAGCCTGCTGCTGCTTGTGTCCTTGCCAATAATTATTCCCTCCAGCAGACATCTGGAATCTGGGACTTACTGAATTGTCAAGGTTTTTTAAAAAAAAATATATATATATATATATTTTTTTTTAGTCAAAGGAACAGTGGTGTAAACAACACATTTATAAAGATGTTTAACAAATATCTGCAAAAATGGTCCTTAAAAATTTCATAAATCTACAGTACAGATAATCAAAGCTTCATCAGTTTCTGAAATATTCAGACCGGGCTGTCTGGTACCAACAACCATGCCAGGTTCAAATTCATTTCAATCACCTTTCTTCCCTATTCTGATGCTCAGTTTGAACTGAAGCAGATCGTCTTGACCATGTCTACATGCCTAAATGTGTTGAGTAGCTTCCATGTGATTGACTGAGGAGAAATATACGTTAAACAGTTGGACAGGTGTACCAATAAAGTAGCCGGTGAGTGCACATACATTTTAAGTGGCTCTTGGGCAATCTTTTTTTTCCCCAACCTTTTTAGTTGCAAGAAAAATGAACATTTATCTTAGATTTTTTTTGTTTCAGTAAGCGCCAGGAACAGGAGAAGATTGTAGGTTTCATTATGTGATTTTTGTCCTTATCTTAAGACCAGTCACTCTCTAGACTATACATTTATGCACTCTCACCCATACAAACAAAAAATAACTTGCATACAGAAAAAAATACTTATAACCACCAGAAACTCATATTCATACAAAATTATTTCAATTTCTCTGCTTGGTGGTCCATTGTACCATCTGGCAAGAAGGTATCCAGCATGTTTGTGTAGTTTACCAGAAGTTTTTTCCTGTTTTACTCAAAGCTCTGTTTCCTTCTGCAAAGCAGACACGGGTTATCTGCCTTTCTATGTTCCCTCAAACTCACCAACACACCACCATTGTTTCAAAGTGACTGCAGTTGAGTTTTAACTCTTAGAAAGTTATCATAAGAGCAAGTTCTCTTCACTGGGTGCTGCCTTACGTGAAAATTCCAGTTTTTATGCCAACATACAGGCATAGCCACGCATTAAAAAAACCAAATGAATTGGTTAAACAGCAGCAGTACAATTGAAAAGCTGTTGTGGGTCTGCATGTACATTTATGTGGCTTTATTTTTTTTTTTGCTGCGCACAGTTGTTGGAGCTCTAAAGAGTCACTGTGGCGAATACTTGTGGTTAAGATATATAAGAGTCCTGTCTCTCTCTTTTCCTTCTTTCTTGTTGAAGAATGATATCTGCTTACTGCTCCTACCATGTAAGGCTTCGGCCATCTCTATTTAGTCTGGACACACGTCCTGAGCAGATGACTTAATTTTTTTCTTTTTTTAAACCAGAACCCACACTCTGTTCTTTTGTCCCATTCAGCCTCTCACCCTGCAGTCACATACGTACTTGGTGCTTTGAATAGTAAGTGCTCTTGAGCTGGTTAGTGAGATTGGTCATGTTGTAGTCTTGGTTTGCTGAGCGCATAGAGACTATGTCTCAATGCAAAAAGAACACTTTAAACAAGAATTAACTCATATTCTATGCATTCAGATTTAAACTAATTATTTTTTCATTGAAATTTCCTGTTCAGGGAATGCTTTTTCCAGGTTTTATTTATTTATTTAACACCTTCTCTTAAATTTATTTTTTCTGTACTAACATGATTCACGGTATTGCAGCTTATACATAAACACTGGAATCAGTGCAGTGGTGACACTTTAGAATACCTACGCAAATAGAGACAATTGATCTATTTAAACACCTGGTACAGCAAACAAATGCACACAGTCTTAACTTGGGTTCATCTTTGCAATATGTAAAATATTCAAAACATATTTAGACACTGCAAGATGTAAATCAATTTTACTGACAGGAAATATTTTAATTTTGACCCAATTCCTAAAAAAACACCTGATAAAAGGCATATTTAGCTTTTGCTGGATAGTTGAAGAGTCTTCTGTCATTTATCATTAATGTTAACCTTTCTATTTAAATATCAATACATTTTATAAACAACCTTTCTGATCTTTCAGGCGATAAATCAATATGTGTTGTTTGCAGATCAGAGACTTGATCTCAATAAGCTGGGCCCCAATGACAACGATACTGTGAGAGGACAGATAGTAGGTAAGACGCATGCTGCAATTTCCTGATTTCAATTAAATGTGTTTGTGTGTGTAAATATGTATATATTTATATGTACGTATATCCTGCTCACTCAATAGGTCATTACAACAACGTTGCGAGTTGTAATAAGACATGGACAGAGATGTTTGCTACAATTTCAGGAGAATTTTCTGCCTTTGCATGGTTAACCAATCAGTGCAGTGGGCAGGACAGCGCTGAGGTCAGAGGTGCTGCTGGCTCAGAGCCAAAAAACAACCAGTTCAAAATCATCTGATTAAAAAAAGAAGAAAAAAAAAAGCCGATACAGATAGATCTCAGAATAGCCAATATTGGCACTGATGCCGATATTGCCAAATTCACCTGCAACGTCAGGCTGCCTACTACCAACCCAAGGATGCACTCATTCGCTAAGCGTTGTTGTGTGTTTGTGGCTGTTTGAATGATGAACTTGGAATGAATTGTTAATAAAAAAAAAGCTTTTCATACCCACAAAATGTTGAAATTGATGAAATTAATATTTTTTAGAATTGTTTGGTTTTGGCCCCTATAAGTTAGGTACACTGTACACAGGGAAATAGTGAATAAAAACCATTATGTGGAAAACAAAATGATGTGTGTCTATCACTCCAATACAATTGCCTCCCTGTCCCAAAAATCTGTGAAGTGAAACAGACGTCGCCTATACAACATCCACTGAGTTTTTCACAATATCCCTACTGTACCGTGAGCAGTGTATTTTAAAGTTCTATATCGTATATCTTCCAATAGTAGCTGGGGCATTTATTTTTTAAAAAAAAGTCGTCCGACCCGGTATTTATTAGAGACCAGCGTCTATTGCAGACGGGCATTTATTCCATCACAGACAGAATGATGATGGTTAATGGGTTCATTTTGCGTAAAATCTGATCACAAAATGTGGAAAACAACAGATAAAAATTTCACAATTTATTGAAATGATGAGAACATTATATTCTGTTCTGATTCACACTGGCTGTGAACATCAATTTCTGTATCAACAATCCGTTTCGCTTTCATGCCGATCATTTTCCTGGAGACACGCGCACCTTTTCCCTTTGCTCAGTAATCCATGTTCAAACCAGTTCTTCTAATTTGTTGCTGCTTTCTCTGCTCACCGGGAAACCAGGCTTGCTCCTTTTCTTTCTTTTATGGAGCCGTGTCCGCGGTTTAGGATTCACCCCAGAATTTCTACACGGAGCTAGAAGCTAATGTTTTTAGCCTGTTAGCTACCTTTAGCGATGTCTGTGTTTAACTCATTTACTACGCACGAAAGACATGGATGATGTTAAGAGATCAGGTTGATTTATTTCGAAAAGCTCTACAAAAACATCAGTGATCATGCCTCAATGTTTGGGTTTATTAAAACATTTAGAATCTCCAACAAGCTACCAAGAGCTTCTCTTCACTGTAGACACTGTAGACCCCCTCTAGTAGGGAGGGGGGCGTTGGGTCTTAAAGGAGCTCGGCCACTATTAGAGACCGGAGTCTAATACAACTAACACCTGTTAGACCCGGCTTTTATTAGAGACCAGCGTCTATTAGAGACCATCCATTATTGGAAGATATACGGTAAACATTTTACTCTGTAGTATTTAATAGTGTCATTTATATTTTCTTTGTATTTTTCCACTTCAGTAAGTCTACAGTCCAGAGATCGCATTGGGACTGGAGGACCTGTGGTGGACTGCAGTCGGCTGTTTGATAACGACTTACCTGATGGGTCAGTCTCTGGTTGATGTTCTTCAACAGTTGGTTATGGGATTTTTTATTTTTTTATTAATATTATAATTTATTATAATCAGAAAGCTCCTAACTTTTTGTGAATAGTCTGTAATAAAAGATGGAACGTGATAAGTGCTGCTAGTATTTATGTTTTGACAACAGGGTTCTTTCTCAAACAAAAAGAACCTTTCACTGCTTGAATTTTTTTTATGTATTTAGAATGTAGTTGGGTTTGTGTCACTGTGTTAGTAACATTCATGTTAGGTCATTATTATACATTTATTACAGTAAGTTTGATATAAACTGGTTTACTGATGTAAATTCTTGAATGTAACAGTTGGGAGGAAAGGCGGACGACGTCTGGAAGGATACAGTACCTTAACCACATCACTCGTACCACCCAATGGGAGAGACCTACCAGGTACATATCTGGAAATGTTTTACTTGGTATCTCCCAAATACTGTCAAAAAGACTGAAACTGTACCTTGAATTAAATCACAAAATCTGAAATGGTTGCAATCTAGCAGTTGACAAAAGTTCTGTAGTAATGTTAGTCATTGGCCCTTTCCCCATTTCCTCTCCGATGGAAAAAGAAAACACATGTTCACTTAAATCAAAACAATAACAGTCTGTTGGGCTCCCAACCCAACTTGTTGGTTGGACATGCACACACAGAGGCACACATGCTTGCTCAACTAAACAAACTATGCAGCCAGTCGTGCAGCCAACTGTTTCAGCAGGAACAACTGTCGCTTACTTTGCCTGTATCACTGCAACCCCTAGAGGACTAGGCAAATACTCCCACCCTTTTTCACTTTCTACTTTAAGGTGTCCAAAAAGAATGAGGGACGGGGAAGAGGCAGGAAATAGTGACAAATAGGTCTTGCTGTGTTGCACATGGGCAAGTGTAAATGGTGAAACTGAATGGTGATCAGGCAGGGGAGGCTACAGAGACGTATGATAGGACCGATGAGTTTAGCAGGCATAATGATGGAACAAGTTCTCACTCTTGTACAAAGAGGAAAGTGACAGGAAATGTAGTCTAAAAAAACAGTGCAAGAGGAAGTGGGTGGGAGAAGGAGTGAGTGGAGCGGTTATGAGTCCAGGCTGTAGATAGCCAAGGCGTCAGTAACTCTACAAGCCAGACAGTGGTTAGACCATGCAGCTCACACACACACACACGGTCAGACATGGTGTGTGTACAGTAAGTCAAGATGGATGTTTTTGTGTTTTCTTATCGGATATATTTTGGGAGTCTTGTATCTAAATAATATGCATCTGAGGTCAGATTGTGGTTGTCAAAAGTGATTTAGTTGCCTATCCCTGTTATGGAAGTACAAACTATAAGATAGAACTATAGCTACATATGATAAAACTACTGTAATTGCAAAAAAATAAAATATGTGTATTAACCTTCCTTTTTGTACTAAGAATGAGCTGCCTTTATGACAGAAGTTGTCTGAACAAGCTACAAGAAATGTAGACTTGAGTTTGAACTCATCTTAATGCCAAGTACTTAGGCTCAAATTTCCGGAAATGGGTCTGACAGCTAAAGCTCAGATATAACTTGTTCATGCAACAGAAATATTATCCCAAGTACATCAGCAAATGAAAAAGCAGTAACCTATTTACAAGCTGAACACAGATTCCTGCAAGAGTCTGTGTGTGATTTTCAGATAAAGCATGAATGAAAAACGCCTGAAGCCGGGTTAAAGAAGTGTCAGACAGTTGCATCAGTTTGGTGGACATGTCGTGACAGGAGAGCTGCGCAGAAAAGAATGCCCACATGACTGAGCAGTCAAAGTTGAAAGCTGGTCTTACCAATGATCCTCACACTTTCCTTCCTCCCAGGCCTGCATCAGAGTACTCTAGCCCATCAGGGCGCCCCTCCAGCTGTGTGGTTGATGAGAACACGCCAGTCATGACACCTGTTAACGGGGCTGTGGCCAGCTGCCCTTTGGGTGAACAACGGGTCCAGGAGAGACGGGTTCGATCACAGCGGCATCGGAACTACATGAGCCGTACACATCTGCATACACCACCTGATCTGCCTGAGGGCTATGGTGAGAGACACCTTTTTACCTGTCAACCCTCCACAGATGTTTGAGAATTCATTTATAAAAATCCTTTAGACATTTATCCCTACTTCATAGAGTGGTGATCAAAAGTTTTGGCACCCCAGGTAAAACGTTATTTTATTGTGCATCGAGAACCCAAAGAAAGATTGAAACATATCCTAAAGGCATCAGATTACAGTTGAGACATTCTTTTAATATATCAAAAAATAGGCTTTATTTCCATCATTTACCCTTTCAAAGTAACAGAAAACAAAATGATAGTGTGTTCTAAAGTTTGGGCACCCTGCAGAGTTAGTACCTTGTACTGCCCTCCTGGGCAAGTATCACAGCTTTTGGTAGCCAGCCAAGAGTCTCTCAATTCTTGTTTGAGGTTTCTTCATCCATTCTTTACAAAAGTCTTCCAGTTCTTTGAGATTCCTGGATGTCTGTAGAATGTAGAATTTAAAATGTAGATTTCATTCCTGTATCTCTTGCTGGTTCTGTTGTTCTTTTTTTTTTTCATTTATATTTTCTATTTTGAGGCGATATTAATTTAGATTTTTCTGTACTTTATTCGTGAATATACTCAAAATCTATGCACTCTGTATATTTCCTGTGCAATTACAGCGGAAACAAAGTATAGTCCACAACTTTGCACAAAAAATAAAACAAATACAGTTCCTAATATTACTCTGTTGTTGAAATTACTGCTTTCAAACCACAAGGTTTTTAGATCCCCCAATAATTACGACACAGAACTGTGTCTGCTTAGTGAAATTCAGTTGTATGCAGCTTTAGTCAAAAGTTTTATAAAGGGCACTCAGAGTCTTAAAAGCTTTGAATAAATGAATTTGGAAATAAATCCTTAAAACGCCTTAAAGAAAAAATGAAAATTGTGTTTTTAACATGTTTATGTAGCATTTTTCTCAGGATGAAGGACATGTATAAACTACAGTCCATAAATTTTCATTCAAGACAAATCATCACCTTAGTGTTCTACTACAACAATAATTTGGGGAAAAATCAATAAAAATAATAAAAATGATCATATTTACATTCGTAAAATTCTTTCCCCAAATCTTTGTTGTAATAGGACAGTAAGGAGATGATTTATTGTGACTGAAAGTTTGGCTGGACCTCTCTTTAAGCAGTGTCCTCAGGGAGCCCTAATCTGAACTGTTGACCTTCTGCAAAAAAACTACTAATCCTCTCCCACGGCCAAGCTACAGCGGAGAGAAGATTCTCTATTAACAAAGAGGTGGACTTTGATTAAATTCATGGGGACACTGTGGTCCCACAGAGGCAGATGTGTGATGAACACATCATTCAACTTAGATGTGTAACCATGGAAGTTAGACCTCTGGCTGGATTAGAAATGTGCTGTTGACCAACAATGTGGTGTTAGTTATTGATTCTGATTTTCCAACACTGTACCAAGGTGCTAACTGAACAGCTACTGGTAACTGTAGTACAATCTGTAGGACCAGATATCAGGTCCATTTGAACTTAAAAAGATAGAAGAGGGAGGTACAAACAAGATGTAATCTAACTACTTCTTTTATCCTTGCTAGAACACAGTTATTTTTAGTGTACTTTTTTAGTGTAAATCGTTGCGCTTTACTTCATAGTTTATTGATTATTATTGGTTTAATTAGCCTTTTTTTTTTTTTTTTTTTTTTCGAGCGCCTTTAATTTTTTTGTTTTTTTAAGGTGACTCATGGGGGAGATGCCCAACAATGCTCAGAATGAAGTTATAATCAATCTAAAGCTTTATTTTGTTGTTGTACATAAAAAATAATTGGAATAATGTCAACTAAACATTGTAACCTTTAAACTCAAGGGTAATATTTTGAACTTATGTAAAGTGCTCAGTGTTAATTCACACCAATATTCAGATAAAAGTTCGCATGCTGAATAAGACAACGCCTTTTACATGTTGTATCACGCGATCAGCTGTCTGTAAAACCTTGCTGTAGCAACACTGTACTTGGGTTTTATTGCAACACAGACAGCGTTATGAATAGTCAGTCCATGCCATTGACTTATGCATTAGTAATAGGGTGTAAAAAATGTATAAATTTCATTACTTTTTCATAGGATCGTTGAATAAAAAAAAAGTGCCTCTGTATGAAAAGCAGAGTCTGTTTGTCTCCACCCATCCCTATGAGAGCAGCAGAAATAAAAATAGATTTGGGGACTCTTCTTGTCTTCTTATCTATTTAAATGATTTCTTTCAGTCCCAAAATATGTAAACAATTTTCAAATTATATTGGAAAGCCATGAAGGATGTAGTGATTGTTGCAGTGAATGATGATGTATAACAGACTTGTTGGAAACAAAGCAGAAAAAAAGAATTCAACATCATCATTGCTTTCAAGAGGAAAGGGGATGCTCCTCACCTGACATTTGCAGTCGTGGTGCAGTCAATAATATTCTGTTAATTGCTCATTGATTTAACCTCAAGAGGCATTATTGGATGCTCTAATTCATCTGTTTAATGTAATGCACTTGCTTAAAGCACGTAAAACTACAAAAATAAATACAGCTGCAATCCTCCGCTCCTAAGAACACAGCAAACTTCACCTTGAGGCAGGATCTGTGAAACAAGTCATTATTTAGGAGTGGTGCTGAAGGCCTCTGTTGCAGCATGGCACTGTTGGACTTGTGTTTCAAAGATCCTCTGCGTCCACAGAAGTCGGACAGAGTGAGTCACTTAACCCCTGTGGCTTTTAGGAACAGTCACCCTCATCTGAACCCTCTGAATTAATGGATGGGTGTGGTGGATGACAATTGAGAGCAGGAATCTGTCAGGGGAAAAAAGTGTTGCCAGTAGGAAGTTGAAGTGTGTATAGTGATGGATTAGCTCATGAATACTCATGGAAAATACTCTCCATACAGTCTTCTTATTTTCTTTATGAATTAAAAATTATTCCTCCATGATAACAAATTATCTACCGTTCTGATTATTTTTTACTGGCATCACTATTCTTTTACATATTTATTCACAGGAAGCCACCATGGCAACAGTTTTGACTTCAGTTTTGCACTCATTGTTTTTAGTCCCTATTTGGAAATGGGTTGCCTGACTCTGAAAAGTAAATTAAATTGTTAAATTGCCTTCAAAAACAGTTAAATTAACAGTGTCCCAATTCTCTGACTGTCATATACATTATAAATATCCTTTTACCAAGATATGCAGACCCACCACTGATGTTTTCTCTCTGAATTGTAAAAGAATTCTTTTAATAGCAGCTCCAAGATTTTTCCTATTGTCTTTTCATTTTTTATGTTTGTTATCATTGCATTCCTGTTTTTAGAGCAAAGAACAACCCAGCAAGGGCAGGTATACTTTCTCCACACCCAAACCGGAGTCAGCACGTGGCACGATCCTCGGGTGCCCAGGTAACTTCATAATCTTGTATTTCACCTGTGAAAACTTTGGTCATCATTAAAACCTGTACCAAGAATCTATATATTTATAGATAGATATTATATATAGATTTATTTTTACTCTTTATATTTGATTTTAACAGAATCACAAGTCACAAAAGTAACTCATCTTACAGTTTCGCACTTTTGTCTTCCGATTGACTTTTAGGGTGGGAGGAAAACTCCCCATTTTTTTCAGATGTAGGGTCTGAGAAAGTCTGATTTGTTGCAGAATGAATAGATTTTAATGGGGTTTTTTTCTCAGGGATTTGAGTAATGTGAATTGTGAGGAGCTGGGCCCGCTGCCACCAGGCTGGGAGATCCGAAACACAGCCACAGGCCGGGTATACTTTGTTGATCACAACAATCGAACGACACAGTTCACAGACCCACGGCTGTCTGCAAACCTGCATCTGGTTCTTAAGTGAGTGAATCTGTCCTTTCTCAAGTCAACAAATCTGTTCTTCAGGCTTATCGTTCTAGTCTTTTCATGAGATTTCTTCATTCAGGTTGTTTGTTCTTTAGTTTTTGTCCAAAAAAAAAGACAGAACTGTTTGTTTTTTTGTACTTCATGACCTGATTTTCTGGAAGTAGTCATTAAAGAAGATCAGTGCCGTCTTTGCTGCAATCACCAATCTGACTGTATGTTTCTTTTCTTATTTTCATTACCTTTGTTTGTTTGCCTTTCTCTTTATTTTCATCTTTTTTATGCATTCCATTTTTCTCTGTTGTCCTCATGTTCACTTCCTCTTCTTATGCATGACATCTTCTAATTTGTTTTTGTAAATCCTCTTGCTCTTTCCTTTGGTTTTTCTTTTCTTCTTGGGAGATCTTCCTTTTACTGTCTTTAATGTTTTTTGTTTCTCCTTTTCTTATTTACTGTTCTTTTTTAACATCACCACTGTTCTCAATACCTCCACTATCCTTTTTATTCACATTTCTTTTGAATTTTGGTCCTACTTTTTGTGTTTTCTTCCATTCCCTCCTCCTGTCTTTTTTTCAGCAGCCCAAGTCCAAATGGTTCCCGTGTGGCCATAGACAGCCAAAACACTAACCTCAGGTACCCTTTCTAGCACACACATATTAGAAGAAGAATACACATGTTCTCATGATATTTGTAGTTGTGAAACTGTTGTGAATTCACGCTCTCACTGCTCAACTGTGACATATCTGTTTGGATTTATGCAGCCTGAAAATTTTTTCGCTAACATCAAAATTTAAGATTGAAGAGTTTCGCTGTCACAACACAGACACAGATACAGCACACACACATACGCACAAAGACATAAAAAAATGCTGACACTCAGTTTTCCAAAGGAGTCTATCTAGTTTGTGGCTGTTATTGCAGATATGCCTGGTTATGTTCCATGTGCATGATAACCTCTTTAACACATGCACACACGTGCAGCTGTTCAATCTCAATTCATTTAATTTCTTTTTATTTCCATCAAACAACAAAACTCAAAGATCTTACAAGTTCTTATACAAAGAAATGAAAGGAAGCAGAAAGAAGAAAACTTGTTTTTCTGCCCATTTTTGCATTTTTTTTGAAGAAATGGGGAAAAAAAAGACTTACGGTAGTTCAAAAATAAAAAAGGTGTCGCATCTAGGCAAATTTGCATTTCTGCAATATAGCATATATGTGTGCTTGTGGTTTACATCAAAGAATTCAGTTTAGAACAACAGAGACGCTGGTAATTGTGTGCTTTTCAACAACTTGCCGTCTATTTCGGTAGAGGAACCCTGATGAGACTGGACCGCTGATGTGAACTGTCCTCAAGAAAACTCTAAACTTCAGCTTCTGGTCTCCCATTATTGGAAAAGTGTCCATTTGTTCAGATTTGGAGAATGTTTGAGGAACCTTTAATTTTTAGTTTATTTTCTATGCCAGCATTTAGGACACAATGGAGATTTTTTCCCCCCGTTTTTTAAATGCAAAATCCTAATTAAAACTTTTCACAGCAACAGTGCCTCAGGCGAGAAACATTCGGAAAATCACCATCTGGTCCTTTAGTCAAATAGTATCCATGTGTGTCTGAGCAGTCTGTGGTGAGTTGATGTTATCCTGTCAGCATCAACAAGTAGTTGTGGCTCCTTATTTGGAGAGACCCAGCAAGATTTTGGAACCTTCAAAAGGTCAAACTTAATGAGCTATAATTTGTAATAAAGCTTTTCATCAGGCACACATATGTATAAAAGAAACATGCCTTTCCTTGTAATTCTGGTTACAGCAACAGTGGTGAGCTTGTCAAAAAGGTTTCCATTCTTTCAGTTAAATATACATGATTTTTTTTCTCAAAGACACATATTTTAAGGTTTGTTTTCGTCGTGTAACAGAGCAGACAAAGGGGATGCAGAGTACCTCGTTAAGCAGAGTTCAGAAATGTCAAGCCTTGTTGAGGTATTTTTGTGCATTTCTTAGTTTGGATGCGTTTAAAAAACTTTGTAAAGCTAGTTTTACTGGGAGATCCATACTTCTAAATGACATGAAAGATATTTGTTAGTGTGACCTGAGTTTACCTGCATATGTGCATTCTGGATGTGCATACATTCACTCTTTGGACTTTTGTGCCCCAGTTTGGTTATGCAAAGAGTCTGGCCATAAAAACACTGAACTCGGTACCTTTTAACAAATATAGGAGTTAGAGAATAAGGTCCTTCCTATTGCTACTACATCACAATTTTTGCGCAGTTTTTTGTATTTCTTATATTTTTTCTTGCTCTTCACAAAGTGTGATGCATAAATTAAGTCTGCAGATTGCACCTCGGTCTGATCGTTTCCGAATGCACCTGATTTAAATATTAGTCATACGTTCCTGGAGCATTTGACCTCAGCTGATAAGGGACTTGACAGCAGTTGGACACAGCTGCATTGCTGTGGTCTGCCTCAGTCTGTCACATTCTGAGCTTCCTCACCGGCATACACCAGCATAAACTGTATGTCTAAAGGATGACACGTTTTCTGAGTGTATTTTTAGTATTTTCAATATTTGCTTTTATGCTTTAATCATTTTGACTAAATTCTGTGTATGAGTGGTTTATTTAATTGGTGTGAGATCAATACAATTTCAAAATTAAATGGAAAGTAAACACTGCCCATAAATATATGCAATAAGTTTTCTTTATTTATTAGCCCGTAAATTAGAATGAGTCAATACATTTTTGTACCAGAGGGATTTCTGTCTATTTCTAAAACTACAAGTCAGAAACAGAAACGATTTTTTAAAAAGTGTCTATTTTGTGTCCTTGCATCTGTGTGTGTGCAGTTTGAGAAGGCCAAATGCAGAAGCTTTTAAGGAATGACAATATTCAATTTGAACATTTCCCAACAGTTTTTCCCGCTTTGTTTTTTCGTTCCCTCCTAACATTTATGTTGTGTGAAATCTAAAGAGCAGGTCCTTTGGCTGTTTCTTTATTTCCCTCTTCACTCTAGACATGTTTAATTTTGCTGTCCTTGGATTTTCTTTACTGGTCACAAAATTCCTGCAATACTCAACCCATTTAGGAACTAAAGACCATAAACTTTGTTAAATTGCAATTTAATTTTTGCTCTGGACTTAGAAACAGGAAATATGTTTATTATATGGTTTATGGGTCCCTAGCTGACAGGAAATCTTTTCATTTAGTAAATCTTCTCTTGTCATCTTCCTTCCTAAAGTGGTTTTTAGAACTGCTTTGCTGCTGTCTTTTCTTTTTTTATCATGTAAAAAGTCCTTGCTGCTCCAAATAATAAAATAGCAATGGGTTTAATTATATAGGAATTAACTGGCTAAACACTGCACCCGTTTAGCTTGCACAGTCCATAGAGACGACCCCTTTTCTACCCTCAAACCCAGAGAAGTCAGGCTTACATATGTTGGCTGTGGTGGTTCTGAGTTACTGCCTTAAAGTGCAAGGCTGTCCTTCACATGTCAGTTCAAACCTTTTGGTGTGCTTCCATTGTCTGGCGCTGCACAGTGACGCTCTGCTGCGGACACTGCGCTCCTTGAAAGAAGTCCTCTGCTTGGTCAGCATCCTCTTCAGAGAAAATAAGGCCTGGTGTCCTGCTATAGAGAGATTGTTTATTCAAGGTCCACCCAGGCCTTTCACCACCAGCACCACAGCGTGGACTGGAGCCAGCCAGAACTAAAAGGATCACCTTTGTTTGTAAACCAAGTCTTTCTTAGGAAACTGAAAACCCAAAATGGCAGGAGTTCAAAACGAGATAAAGTTCGGGTTTTTTTCTGTTGTCAATAATCCTTTGCAGTGCTGAATTACAAACAGCAGTTAGGAGCACTCTCTGGATTAGGAAGGGAAAAAAAAGCCCTGATATTTTACCTCAGGCTTTAGCAAGAACAACAGTAAAAAATTAAATCCCAGAAGTTTTTATCCTTTTTTTTTTGCCTTCATCTAAAAGTTTGAGAAAAGAACAGTTACTCCTGTGACTTCTGGGTGTGATCACTCACGCTGTGGATGTGAGTTTCTTTCAGACGCTTCACAGCAAGTATAAATGTTAATTTAAAAAACTAATATTCTGAAAAATCCTGTTTTTTTATTGGTCCATACTAAGTTTGGTGTAATGTAATAAATGATTAAATAAACCCTTCTTAAATTCAGCACCACATTCATTTGACTCTGAAAACATAAGGGTATGCAGTAGGGATGCAACAATGCACTTTCCCCACGATTCAGATCAATGGAGTAACATACGGTTCGGTTTTAACAAATTATTGTGGCATTCGTAATATTTACCAAAGGCTTTGCCTGTTGATATGGCTGTATTAGATTTGCTGAGGCATAGATCTGCGTTTAGGGATTAGTAAGGAGTTTAGGGGCTGAAAAATAATTTCTTAAAAGATTCCAGAGGTCAGTGGTTGAAGGATAAATGAAAGGATTTGGGAATTTCTTCCACAACACATGCATTGATCCTCGTTGAAATCTCTTACAATTATTCACCATAATCAATATAGTAAACTAGAGATTATTTAAGCCAACAAGATGTTACAATTGCAGTTGGTACTGACTTCAGAAAGAGGAAAGAGCAGCTTGACTGTAGAGTTCAGGTCCAAGAAGTTTTGTCTTCATTGATCACTGACTCTTCATGGCTGACCTTCTTTCCCTTTCCAATACAGCAATCAGTCTCAGCTAAAAGACCAGGGTGGCCCTGTTGGTCCTCCCCAGGCTCTATCCCCAGCCCAGCTGCCCGAGGAGGCAGAATGTCTGACTGTTCCCAAATACAAGAGAGACCTGGTGCAGAAGTTGAAGATCCTGAGACAGGAGCTGTCACAGCATCAGCCGCAGGCCGGCCACTGTCGCATCGAGGTCAGCCGGGAAGAAATCTTTGAGGCAAGTTAGAAACTCATGCGATCATACAACAGTGCTCAAGTTTTGTTCTTTTCCTGTCAGCCAGTTTCAGGAGATAATGTGTGAGCAAGGCTTTATCATAAATGTGTTTCTAGAGTCGAACTTTCTATTAAAACAGCCTTCTCCAGCTCACATCTGCATTCACGTGTTTGTCTCCCTGTTAACAATGTGTTTCAGAAAAATTCCAGGGCTTAGCACAAACACTTCTCAGTAAGCTTTGTGATTTTCAGAGAAACGCAGGAAAGCTGCTACACGGCTTCATCTCAGTTCTTTTTTCTCTCCTCCTCCTCCTCTTCTTTTCTTTCCCTCCTGATCACTTGTTCAGCCGAGGCAAAGGCATTCTTTGTAGGTGATTTCAGCTGCTACAGTACTTTTGTGGGGTTGAGTGGGAGAAGAAGGAAGGAAAGACTGCACTGGCAAGAATTTCTGAATATTTCCCCTGTGGGATCTTTAATGGGTTATTATTAATTATTACTCTTATTTCTAACTTACTTGAACACAGTACAAGAAGTGATCAATAAGTTTTTATCTTGGTTTAGCTGAAAAACTGTTCATCAAATTAAGCGATGATAAGTTATGTTTAACTTCATAAAATTTTGGCATCAGTTTATTTCTTACAGTCAGTGTCTCACTGAAAAGCAGTCAAACGCTGTGTTCTTGGTCATGTTTTCAGGAAGGCTGTGCAGCATCAGCCTGCTTTGCTTCAGAGCAGTGATGAGAAGCTCCATCTTTGGTTAATGTAGCAAAAATATATGTTTATTGCTTAACTAAGTCTTACTTACTTAATGACTTCACTACTTAATGACTTCCCTACAAAGATTCTGACTGTGGTATTGCTTAGTTTTGTACCTCTTTGATCATGCTGTTGTATCAAGTGTTTTAGGAAAGTGGATGAGAAGTGTCCTAAGTGACATGATTCCTGAATTCTTCATTTAAAAGCTGAGACATTACATCAGTTTTTTTCAACATGGTTGAAGGTCTTGTTATGCGTAGAGGAACTGTATCTGCTCTCCTTCTGTCACAGAAATCTATTCTTGTCAGTGGAGAAGCAAACTAAACTTCACAACCACCAAAGCTCAGCAGTACTTCATCCATCTGAAGAAGAAGCGCTGCTGTTTGCTGTCCATCCTTCAGCTTTTTCTAATGCTCATGGTGCCTTTGGAATGTGTGTGTTACACAAGTGTTATTTGGAAAAGTTACGTTTTTGTTCATAATATAAAACACAAACACATGAAAAGTTGTGATTTTTTTTCTGTTTTTTCCTTCTCAATAGAGGGAACCCATTCAAATTTAATGCAGAAAACATAAGGGTCAGTTTATTTTCCTTTTGATTTTTTGAATAATAGGAATCCTATCGACAAGTGATGAAGATGCGGCCGAAGGATCTTTGGAAAAGACTGATGATCAAGTTCAGAGGGGAAGAAGGTCTAGATTACGGAGGAGTTGCAAGGTAACAAAGTGCATGATGCTTTTCCGTCTGCAGGATTTGACAGGTTTGCTTGTTTTGAGCTGTTTTTAACTTATAATGTATCTGGTTTTAGGGAGTGGTTGTATCTGCTGTCCCACGAAATGCTGAATCCGTACTATGGTCTTTTCCAATACTCCAGAGATGACATCTACACCCTCCAAATCAACCCGGACTCTGCTGTCAATCCTGTAGGAATCATTGTGCTTTGCAGTCATAGCCTGTGCTAGATCTGCTTTAAAAGTGTTTGTGAACTGCAAGACTGGAAAAAGTTGAAAGTCATTAAAACTTTAAAAAGTTCGTTTGAGTTTCAAATATCTTTCATGCTTAAAGACCCACTCCAACAAAAATGTTGTTTATGGTGTTTTTAAACACACTCTTGTAGCATTTTTGTCATGATGGAGAACATATAACCCACTGTTTGAAAAAGCTTTCAGTTCTGACACAGCAATTAAAATGGGGGGTGGGGGGGTCTCTCCGCTGTGCTTTATTTCTGATGCATCCACTTGCAGACAAATAGATCCATTAACGTCTTTGTTTTTGTCAGCTGAGCTAGCATCTGACTCAAAACTGTACGGCTGGATAGCTCTGACATTGCTCACTATCTTTGTTGCACCGCTGTTAGGGGCTGTAAGCTAACAGCAGAGAGTGTAAACAAAAGAATGATGGGATATCAGCAGAGGCTTACTTCCACAGCAACAGTCCCGCCCACAACTCAGAGGCAAATTTCTGGTGAAGTCCTGCCACTCTGCAGAAACTTTGTCTTAAAAAAACAACAAAAAAAGCATAATAATTAAAAGACCTTTGAGAACAATTTTACAATCAATAGAAATATTGTTGGAGTGGACTTTAAACTGTATGTGACAGGTTTAGGTATTAAAAAAAACTGATGGGAGTCCGTCAAAGCTGCCTTCATTCTTGATAAACTGTGTTTAATCTGCAGGAGCACCTGTCCTACTTCCATTTCGTGGGTCGCATCATGGGCCTGGCTGTGTTTCACGGCCACTACATTGATGGAGGGTTCACACTGCCCTTCTACAAACAGCTGCTGGGAAAGCCCATCACGCTGGACGACATGGAGTCTGTGGACCCCGACCTTCACAACAGCCTCGTCTGGATTCTGTAAGACTGTTTAAAAGGCTTTAAATGATCACCAAACTTTACATTTACATTTAGCAGGCACCGTATCTCCAAAGGTATCTAGAGGTTTTCTACAAAATAGGGCGTTGTGGGGTTAGGTGTCTTGCCTAAAGAAACCAACTGAACCCTTGACTAGACGACGGACCCATTGAGTTTTAGCCAACCCCAAAAGAGGAAAACCAAAGAAAAATACATGAATTAACTAGTCAAACTAGAAAAGTGGTTTCTTTGCTTGACTTTAGCCTGACTTGATGTGTTTGTAGTAAACTTTCAGCTTTTTTGTGTTAAACCCACCTTTTCAATAAAAATACTAAAAACTGTTTTAGAGAACAACCGTTTTTTTTAGGTAAAATATACATTCATTTCAATCATTTAAACTTTTATTTAACAGGCCACAGTGATATACTTTTTGTGTACTATATTTCAGAGCATAAAGCGCACTTAAAATCCATTAATATTCCCAAAAACCAACTGTGCTGAATACACAGTCTGAATTCACCCTTAAAATGCATCTAAATGGAAACGTTTTCAAAGATTATTTTCTCAAAAAGGATTTTACAGCAGGTTAGGGTTAGCTTCTTAGAACTTGTGCCCAGTTTCTGCAATTTTTATGCAACATAGTGAAATGATTGTACACATATTTTTAGTTCATCAAGACCAAGTTCAAAAACGTATCTCAGATAGAGGTCATCTTTGACCTCTAGAGGTCATCTTTGACCTCTATCTGACCTCTGCTGTGCATCACTCTTAGAAATAGGCACGTGTCATGTGTGCGTATTGTATGTTCTTTTCATTCTTTTGTATATTCTATTCTATTCAAGAACCATGCAAACGTCAGTCTGTCAATAACAAAGATTTTTTATTTTTATTTTACATGTTTTTATAGCCTAATCCTAAAACAAATGTCCCATACAGTTCTGTCTCTCTCTTTGTTCCGTTCAGAGGAAACGATATCACTGGAGTCCTGGACCACACCTTCTGTGTGGAACACAACGCTTACGGGGAAATTATCCCACATGAGCTCAAGCCAAACGGGAAGAGCATCTCTGTGACAGAGGAGACCAAGAAGGAGTATGTCAGGTACTGGAAGAGAAGCGCTCATACTCCGTGTACTCCCACAGGGTGAAAACCAAACAAGTAACCCCCCCTTTACCCTGTGTGCTGTCACTCAGGTTGTACGTGAACTGGCGGTTTCTTCATGGTATCGAGGCTCAGTTTCTGGCTCTGCAGAAAGGTTTCAATGAGGTCATCCCACAGCACCTGCTCAAAGCTTTCGACGAGAAGGAGTTGGAGGTGCGTCACCTGTCAGAGACCTTTTGTCACATGTACAGAACAGCAGGTTATTTTAGTGAAGCAGACGTTCTATCCTGACGTGTTTTTCTGGCTTCAGCTAATCGTGTGCGGCCTAGGAAAGATCGACATCGTTGACTGGAGGTCCAACACTCGTCTGAAACACTGCACCACAGAGAGCAACATTGTCAAATGGTTTTGGAAAGCCGTGGAGTCATTTGATGAAGAGAGGAGGGCTCGGCTGCTGCAATTTGTAACAGGCTCCTCTAGAGTACCACTGCAAGGCTTCAAGGCCTTACAAGGTACGTAAGCGGAGTTTATTCCCACACGGAACACTGAACTCCAGCAGCAGCAGATCAGACTGAAGGATCCGTGCTTGTGTGCTGGTTGGTCGGCACCGGTCCTGATGATTTCTGTCTTCGTGGCAGGTGCTGCAGGACCCAGACTCTTCACAATTCATCAGATTGATGCGAACGCCAACAACCTGCCCAAAGCTCACACCTGGTTTGTATAACTGAAAATGCGGACTCATTTCCAAACAACAGTGCTAGGGAACTTTTCTGTTAGGATTCTATTTTTTAAGTTCAGATTGCTCTTGAAAGCAGTAAATAAAGGCTCTTCCCGAAAATCCCCAGGATCCTCTTGGAAATGAAAAAGTGACCTGTGACTCGTTTAGATGTATCTCTGTCATTCACGTGGCTTCTTCTTCTCCATCCCACTCCAGTTTCAACCGGATCGACATTCCCCCCTACGAGAGCTACGAAAAACTCTACGACAAGCTACTGACAGCAATCGAGGAGACGTGTGGCTTTGCAGTAGAATGAGAGCGTATCCGTGTGAACCGTTTGTGCTGACAGGTTTGTTCAGTGTCCAGCCTACAGTCTTCCTCTGACCTCTCTCCACGTTCCCTCTTCTTCATTTTGGTTGAAAGAGCTGCTATCAGATTATCCCATCTTGTCTTGTTCTTAGGAACATTTTTTTTGAGTTGATGTTTTTTTTTTCCTTTTCTTTGAAGATTTAAAAAAAAAGGAGATTAAAAGACATTGCTGGACCCCAGCTCAGCATCATACAAGAAACCGCTTGCTTTGAAGGTTCTTTTGGACATTGACAACCACAGCTCTTGTTCAGCAAATATTTACTGACTGATCCATGTCATGCTACTGAATCTGTAACCTGCAAGTAGCCATGTCTTTCCTTTAGTAGCTACTCTAACGACTAACACACCTTCCAGTCTTTGACTGCTGAGCAGATGTTCTTCATCCTGTTAGAGGCACCACTGATTCATCCTACCTCAGTAAACAGCTTTTATTTTGAAGGCTTTCATCCTAAAATACCACTTACCTTTCAAACAAAAAAGGGATTCATCTTCATTTGTTCACACCAGCAGTGAGTTTTCTACTTGTGAAACATATCCTTAGAGAAGTGACCGGAGTGATCTGTGTTGAAGTAAAGCTCATCCAGACCGCTCACAGACTTTTGGACTCTGGTGATGAAGAAGGTGTGTGTCATGCACCGCCACCACGTGTCGTGTAACAGCTGTTATCTCTCGCCTCATCTCTTCAGTCCCACGCATCCACCTTGCCCTTGAAATCTGCGACGTCTTCCTCTTATTTTCTCAAATTCCACTTCTGCTGCATGCATGTTAGTGACTTGTAGGCCAACTTGGAGCAAGGATTGGTAATGGATTGCTTTCTTCCTTCACATCACTTTAAAGGAAAGAAGTATTACCCTGTAGACACTTAAGAGCACTTTACAGGCTAAGCAGTGATGGCAGGAGTGCTTTCTTCATGATACTCAAACTCGTTCGTTTCTCTTTGGTTTTTTTTTTCAACCACGATAGAAATACTCAAAAGCAAAAAATATCTAAACCTGTAATTTTTGAGTACATATGTATAAATGCATAGCTATTTTTTGTATATTACCTCTTCAGTTTAAAGGCAAGCATGTTGGTGTCCTTCACAGACCTCTTTGCATTCTCAGGTGAGTCATTTTTTAAAAATCATAAATGATGACAGTGTTGAAGGGGAAAAAAGGTCTACTGGAGACCCCGTCTTTGTCACGGTGTCAGGGTAAAGTGATGTTTTCATTTTAGTCAATGTCGTGCAGCAGTTTGCTGCACAAAGACCAAACGGCACAGATCTCGTTCTTGTTGTTGTGCACAGGAGTGTAATTCGCACATCAATTTTAAGAGCAACAAATAAATCCTCCAAGCTGCAAAGGCTGGAAGTTGCTGCTGAACATCTGGGTGCTACGCAGAAAAATTGAATCAAAATCAGAGAAACAGGTCACACACCCCTGGATGAGTCCATAAAAAAATGCATGAATGGATGCTTGGGAGGGAATGTCTTATTTATTTGCATATTTGTTCAAAGACTTTTTGTAATGAGGAAAAAAAAATCTATTTACATGTTTTGTGTGTAAACTGCCTGCATTAATCTGCAACCATGAAGTTTATTAAGAAAAATTCACATCAGCCTCTTGTTGCAAACATCCTAATGAATGAATGAAATATTCCCAGGTGTTGCACGCAAATGTTTCTACAAAACCTTTGCTGCCGGTGACCCTGTCGTTTTCTGGTTTATCATGGTTGAAATGGCAAACGGATCCGTTTAATCCGTTTATCTTTTCAAAGGAAGCCTGACATGATACGAATAAGTTATAAGTTAGAAATGTTTAAATTGAATACCAGCTTTGTTGTAAAAATATTCAACTTTGGTTTAACTGGTTACAAACCACAGGAACTGTGTAAACTGGTCAAAAAAACGGTCCCGTGCCTTAACCCCTCAGAACCTGTGGTACCATCCAGAGTAGGTGCTTGGTATTTGGACTGTGTACTGCAGGTCTTAAAGGGTTAATGACAAGTTTGTGAGCAAATTCTTAGATTTTAGTTCATTTCCTTGATGTGTAATTCTGTACCAAATACAAATGTAATGACATTTTAAAAGCTTCACGTTTGGTTTCTGTTTTTATATTTATTACATCAGTACTTGTGTTCATATTTTTCATATCAGCTGCTCTGAGAGTTTGTAACTGACACCTGTATAAAAGAACAATAAAGATGCAAAGTAAGAAACTTCTTAAACCCTCGCAGAACACCGAGCAATAAAATGATGCTGTTTAAGCAGAACAGCTGTATGTTTTACAGAAACATTTGTAGTACTGTCTTTATTTTTGATCAAAAATCAGTGTATGTGCACAGCCATTGTGCTGTCCCAGGAGGGGGTGTGCGTTCGTGTGTTCCTGCGTGAGGGAAGAGGGTAGGTCATTTTAAAAATGCATACCGGTACCCTCTTCTGATCTATTCCCTAACGAGATGATTCTTTTCGTCTGTTTCAGGGACCCATTCTACCCGTGGCCACCAGGGGTCACCCTCGGCCCATTTTCTTTGTGCACTTTTGCTGTAATTTGTTTTTAATCCCAGCTGTAGTTTCCTCTGCCCTCTTGGATCAAATCGGCCCAGAAGGCTATTTTTCTCACTTATGAGGTCTTGATGACCCCCTTGCTTATTCTTACACTTCAATGTCGTCATGGGGTTCCGCTAACCCCACAAGACAGCTCCTAGTAGTCAAGGAAAAGGTAACGTAGCTGGGATTGCCGCAGAAACCGTGCCTTCATTCTACATTCATGCAGACATTTTGGAAAAATGTGATTCATTTTGCAACATCCCATCTATGTGAAGATGATAAATTATTTCATGAACATGTTGCTTTTGGATGAGTAATTCATGGAACATTTAACGCAGAATTAAAATTATAGTTACATATTACATAAGTTTAAATATGCCTTTCACAAAGAATTAGAAGTATTTGTTGGTTGGGTTGTAACAATTCAATTTATAGTCGTTGCTAATTCATTTTGAACGATCCGATTCACTGATTTAGTCAAAAATTTAACCAGTGTGACTCAGATAAACACCTAGGTACTGAACGGTAGCTACAAATTGCATCCTGGAGAGGTCCAGGTTGTGCCAGAAACACAGCAGACAATGTTACATAAGCAAACATGCAGAAGGCCTGTAACTCACCGTTACCTAGTCATGCTGGTTCTGTCGGAAACAACTTTCAGAGGACCAACCTGGCAGATGGAGAGGATGAGGGGTGATTTCCACATGCATGGTCAGAAAACACCAGCTATACTATACCAGTGATAGTCAATGATGGACCGCTGAGGTCTCAGCCGCCTGTTTATCATCACGAAGGACCATTATTCAGGAGGCAACAAACATGCTTTGACTTAAACAGATACAATTAGTCAAATTTCTACTAAATCTTTCCAGCAGGGTTTGTGCAGAAGGTTGTCAGGGATGGAGTGAGACACACATCTTCATCTGCTTTAAAATAAGGGATCAAAACAATCAAAAGTGGTTTTGGTCTTTTTATTGAAAATCCATCAAATGTAACATGGAGACGCTGAGGCTCCACGGAGCTACTGTCACTGATGGAAGGTTTGGGTTATGAAAGGATAAGTGTTTTTGATGTACTCACCTTTTGTGATTTATTTATGACGGCTGGTAAAAAAGCTTTTATTTTGAAAGGTTGTGTCTAATCTTTTTTTCTTCACTTTAACCTGTAAATAACAGAGGCTTCAATATTCCCTGCTGGAGGATCTCACATGGTTATGAGTCAGAGGAGGGTTTAATCACCGCCGTATGCAAATATGAAGATACAGTTCAGGACTCGGACAAGGAAGTCGGTCAATATGACTAAGGTAAAACCTGGACGTCTGCAAATGTATCGCTCTGATCTGCAGTCTCACCATCCCAGCTTGTTTTTTAAAACACTGCCCTCTCCACATTAAAAACAAGTGTGTTCATTTTTAAAATTTCGGTCTGAAACAGAAACCATGGCGGGACGTGTTCCACTCGTTTAATGGGTTGTGACAGAGCACACAGGAAGACTTCACAGTGTCAGGAAGATGGTGTTAAAGAGATTCAACTCTCGGTCAAAACTATTTAAAGGATTTATCTGAGGTTAAAAAAAACAATCACAAATGAGCAGAAATGAAGACAGAATGATTATCGTAGCCTTTGATAAAATTCAAGTTAAAAGTTCAATAAATAATTCATTTCCTCAGTTAAAATATCAAAGGAAGACCAAATGTTTTCCTTTAACGAAAAGGCTAAGTCTCGTCAGTGTCACATTTCATACTTTTACTTTGCCGAGTCAGGACTTTTTGAGTCCATGTTTGGCAAACGGATACAACAACTACAGTAAAAAGTGCACACAGACCGCACAATGAGATTAGATCAGACTAATTTACCAGGTTCACGAACCCGAGGAAGCTGGGAGTTTGGTCTAAGGTGTTTTAAGATCAGGTGTTGAAGCTGAGGTAAGGAGAACAGGTCACTAAAAGCTACACTGTTGTGTTTTCAGTTCATTCTGAACAAATCCTGATTAGTATATTTCCATCTCTGGAGAAACGTGCATCAGGGTCTTGTTGGCTCTCTGCTGTCAAAGTTGCTTTCAGTTCAGTCCAGTTGTCCTGTCAGTGCAAATAGCTGGTGTTGTACCTAAAGGAAGCCATGTGGACTCTGTTGCGCAGCCTCTGAGCCTCTAGATCCTGGAAATAGTCGTCCTCGTCATTCTGGACGATGATCTTCTGCAGTTCACCGATCTCACGCTCCATACGAGAACGCAGCTCTCTCTTCATCTTTAGCAGAGCCTGGGAGATAAAAAAGCAAAGCCAAGGCCACGTTTTTACACTTTAACTCTTTTTTTTTTACATTATTTAAGATGGAACATGAAAATAAGTTTTTGACTTATTAAAAGAGGTGCAGCTTAAACAATAAAACGTTTTTTAGGAAAACGTACCTTCTCTTGTGCTTTTTTCCTAACCTGGACCTCTTCTCGCTCCTGTGCAAGTTTTTCAGCCAGTAGTGAAAACTGACGGAGAGATGGGCGTCATTTTATCGAGCAGCGGCTGGCAGGTACTGTGCTGAAGGATGCTGCGCCTCACCTGGTCTTTGTAGTAGTTCTCCATGGACTCGATCTGATCCTGGTGTTGTCTCTGGCGCTCCGCCCACTGCTCTCTGGCGTACGCTCTCTGCTCTCTGAGCCGCGCCTTCTGCAACTCCAAACCCTCCTGAAATAGCTGCCGAAAAATCTGTGTATTCACACAAACACACTCGCGCTGTGAGCCCCAGGCATGCAGGTGGGAAATCAGAAAAGCAGTCTGCTGCCTCCTCACCCTCTCCTCCCTAGTGCGAGCCCTCATCAGCCGGGCACGGTGCTGGACATGGAAATCGTTGTGGTACTTTTTGCCACGGGCTACCTGCTGCCTCTGCTCCCTCAGCCTGTTCTGGGCAGACTTCTGCTGCTTGATTCGATCCTTGAAGTCTCCCTGGAGGATACAACATGCGTTCTTGTGAGAGGTCACTTTAACAGGAGCAGCGTCTGCAGGCTGATGATTACCAGCCGTTTGCTGTGCTCCTGGTCTTTGCGGACGAGCTCCAGCAGCAGGTCGTACTTCCTCTGAGCCTCCTCCAGCTGCAAGACAAAAAGGGACTTTTTTTTTTGGAATAGACCTCAAAAACAAATTACACACAGCACAAAAAAAGTCCTTCCAAATTTGTTTAAGATGGGCTAAACATACACAAATAAATCTTATAATTTCAAGTGACTTAATAAGGAAAATAAAAAGATTCTCTAAAACCAACAAACAGATAATATGAACGAATAACCAAACAAAAATTGTGAATCAATAATTTATGCGGATCAAATCGTTATGCAACAACATACTTATATAAGGGGGTTGTCAGTGCTGCTTTAATCCAAAATATATGAATTAAAGAAATAAGAATAAAAATGCCAACAACATCAGATGAAACCAGCTCTTACAGGGACAGGAAATAAAATCCATTTGTGCCAAGTTTCATAGAATTTGTTGAAGTCCGTTTTTCCATTCTAATTTTTTCTGACAGTTCCAAAGCGACCATCTACTGTCGGTCTCGTTGTTTTTTTAGATTCTGCCAAAAGAAGCTGTGACAGTTTTAACGTTGGCACAAAAAAGGGACGTTTTAAAGCAGCTGCGTATGTGCTGCATCTCTGCAGTACTGCGCTCTACATACCTGACTAGAAACTTTCCGACGGCGGTGGCTGTTAGAAGAGGCGGCGGCGTGGAGTCTGTCCACTTGCTGCATCTGCTGCTGCCACATGCCCCGCAGAGCATGATGAGAGACGTGAAGGTGAGGCAGCTCGTCCCGCAGCACAGGAAGAAGGTCGTTCTCCTTGATTTTCACTGGACAGATTATGAAAGGGGGCAAATGTCTGCATAAACAGATGGATTTCTACAAACAGCTGCAAATTCTAATCCATGGGGTTAAGTTTAAAGTGCTGCATGAAAACAGTCACGTTGCCGCCAAGGATCAACAATGTTAACTCACTGTGTGGAGCTTTCCTCCGGGGTTCCGGACGCCTCTGCTTTCTCTTTGCAGGCGTGTTAGCTTGTGTTCTGTGTTGAGCTTTCGCTTTGGGCGGCGACAGTCTGACTGCTTCAGAGTCACATCCGAGTATAGCCTCTCTGTACTCTCGCTCCTACACATCCATTCAAGACAAACATCCTCACTATTACAGGATTACAGAACACGCTTTGAGTAGTCTGATGGATATAAGACATTTGATCAAAGCATAACATACAATGGAGGTTTGGTTTTGACAAAAGAAACATGAAGGTAACTCATTTAACCAAAAGCAAACAGTTCTGCAGATGTTTTAAACAGTAAAGTTAAATTGCAATTGACATTCACAAGAGTAAATGTCTTTACTGGTTCACAAAAACTCAGATCTGCAGTAAAAATATTAGGTTAGATCTAATAGAACCTGACTGACATGAGGGGTCTAAAACGGATTTCCACAGCAAAGTTTCATTGCTATTTTCTGCCACTTGGTGGCAGTCATAACATGATGCAGTCAGAGCTGTGGAGGAGCAGCTGCTGGTTCTGGAAAGGTTTAACACTATTGACTGTACATGAGAACTGGACTGAGTGACCCCTTGCATTCCAAACAGGAAGTACCTGCTGGCGCCAAGAAGCCAAAATCCCATAGACTTCTATAGTGAAATAAACATCTATTACTCATTCTATTTGTCAGCAACAAGCTCACTCCTGATTGGCGACAGCAGTTACCATAGAAATGCTGACTCTGACCAACAGCCATTGGCTGTTCTTTGAACACATGCTTTGTTTTTTTAATAAATCATCTCCTTCAGGATCAAACTGATCACTGTTTTGCTCTGAAACAAAGATGCCCTTCAGACATTCAGCATGAAAAAAAATATATTAAATCTGCAGAAATAACCCTTTAATAAAGTCTGCCTGCAGTCCAACAGTAAATGTCAGCTGACTGAAAGAGCCTAATAAAAACCAGCCATTCAGTTCTGAGCTGGTGAACTCCTGCAGGTTAGTGGGGAGAGATGTCATCAAAGAAACACTCGTTTTTTTCTGTAGAAAATCAGAACATACTTTTGTTTGCCGATGGTTCAGATCTAAACAGAACCAGGAGCTGAAAACGAACAGCAGCAGCTTCTACGTTCAGTTACCGTCTGCTTTGCAGAAGGTGTGTAATCTGGATGTTGCTAAGTTTGACCCAAAAGAAGGCCTTCAAGCAGCTAACTCTGTGTGAACTCACAGCTTTCTGAGCGTTGAGGCGAGCCTCCAGGAGCTCTGCTTGCTGTTTTGCTTCATATCTTCTCAGCTCATCCTCGTAGGCATTACTGTCCAGACACTGAAGGGAAGAAGTACAACTGTGAGTGAAAGGACACATAGAATGGAGCAGCTTTGATGTTGGTGTTCAGTTCCTGATATAAAGGTTCCTTTATTTTTATTTAAAAAAAAAAAAGATCACAGTTGCCCCCCCAAATCAGAAAGTGGATTTTTCTCCTGAAATATCGTCTCTCATTACTGCATGTTGTGACAACGTGCACATTCTATATGTGGTGGGACTTATTTAAATAAGTAACCAAGAGTGAGGGGGTTCTTATGTTAGATTTTGCCCACTGGTGTCGATACCTCACTAAACTGAGACGATCTGCATCGCCGTTTTCCTCTACTGGAGCGATTTGCAGTCACTGCTTTCATCTGACGGTTATCCTCCAGGCTCAAGGCCTCGGCGATGGTGTCCTCCAACAGTCCGTGCATAGAGCGCTGATCTCCAAGAGGAGAGGAGCTCAAGGAGTGGGAGCGTGAAGGAGATCCTTCTCCACGTGTTCCTGGAAGCAAAGAAAACGTAGTTGGTTGTGTTGTCAGATTTGTGTCTGCAGTGTTCTCCTTGGAGTGCAGACAAACCTGTGTGCTCCTGCCGGTCCTCCTCTCTGAGCTCACCGGACTCTCCGCTTTCACCTAAAACTCGCTTCAGCATCTACACGGTTCACATGAAGAGAACACCCACACGCTTAGAATCTGACTGTTGCTGCACTCAGCTGGAGAACTGTTTAAAAACACATTAAAAAAAAAAAAAACCAACAAACTTCATCGAGTTCTTCCAGCCGATGAGAGAGCTTCTCTGAAATGTGGTGCAGCTCTCGTTCTGCTCGCTTGCTCCTGTCTTTGCGGGAGGACGGAGGCTCGTCTAAACCGACTGGAGTCATCCGGGATTTTCTGAAAGGGAGGAGATCAAAACAGAAGTAATTCGAGATTGACGATATGTTTTTTATGATACAGATGATTAGTAAGTAGTCAGTAGGGCCGATAATCAATATTTGGAGCCAATGTTCATTTGCAGTAAAAGTGAAAATAAAATATTAGAATAATAATACAAACAAATACGTTTGTTTATTTAAAATACAAGTAAATAAAAAAGCAAATGAATAGATCCTAGACGAGCAGGTAGTAAAAGGTTCAGCAGCGTCTGATAATCCGTTCTGGTTGATAATCGGTCAGCCTTTAAATTTGACTAATCATTACCCAGAGCTCGCTCTCGTCTCCCTGAGCATGCAGCTGTGATCTTCTTCGTCCGTGTCTGGCGGGGATGGGGTGGTCGCTGTCATCTCATCTTGCAGGGTGAGGAAGAGCACATCTGGCTGTGTCCGAAAAAGCACCTTCCTCTGGCCTCCGTTAGGCTATGGTTTGGAAGAAACGTTTGTGCTCAAGTGAGTCTTGTGGTTCAGAGTAGATCCACAGATCTGAACTCGACCTTCATCGAGGACTGACAGAAAACTAGAACAGCAACATTCCACATGTTCCCCATGCACTCATGCCTGCAGTTGAACTGGAATCAGCCACGCCCTGCTTCCGTCATACCTGCGGGGTTTGCTGCTCCGCCGCTCTGCTTTTGTGCTGGCTGGAGGAAGACTGCTCACTGGCAGCTGGAAGTCAAACATCAAAAGGAAGACAGGATGTTCATAAAAAACAAAAACCACTAAAAACTATGAGCTTCTCCAATCAACAAACTGTAGTTTCTGCTCGTGGCATTCTGGTAATCTGTTTTAGATGACCTGAATTTAAAAGGTGAACCTACTAACATCCATCCTGACTCACCTGGAGAGTGGCAGACAGCTGGAGAATGTGCTCCGTTGGTGAGCGGCTCCGGAGCCAACTTTGAGGTCTGGAAACAGAGAAGGAAAACTTTTAGAACCAAGTTCAGAAACTTTGGACCAGAGCTGTGGCCGATCTGAGCTTTTACTCAGTTCCAACGTGCAGGAATGATTTCATCACTGTAAAAAGTGATTTAACTTTAGGATAAACAGAGCGAGGTTCACGCCTCGGGCTGTGTGATGAAGATACCTGAGTTTTGGCAGAAGCAGCACCCTCCTCCTGCAGCTGTCTGACGCCGGCAGCTGCAGGAGGCTGACTCTGTGACCGGGTGCTGGAACCGCGGCTGTGCGGAGTGTCGCTCAGGTTTGGTGGCTGCAGAGCAACAGCTGAGGGCAGTTCAGACTCCGGATGTGTCTGAACATCTCCAGGTGCTGGAGGAGAAACTGTGTCTGAGGTTTGACAGAGAAAAACTCATTCTTAACAACGGACCTGAGTGTCACTGCCCATTTTCAGATTCACAAAATCACAGATAAATGTAATCCATTGTTTAACAATGATTTACCCTCATTTTAAAGCTAACTTTGGCTGGTTATAGGCATTTTCAGAATCACTGAACATACGATAATGAAGAAATAAGAAGAAAACAGAGACATGAATTGCATGTATTGGTACCACCTCCTCTAAACAGGAGAAATATTTCAAATCCCAGCTCTGTAAACATTTACACACAGACAGACATGCGTTTGCAATAAAACCCGTCAAATCCAAAAGATTTCAAACATCAGCAAAGCTGAACGTAATTCTCCTTTAGCTGCAGCTTTAACCTAAACAAACTTTAATTATTCAGACTGTCTTCAGACATTTCTGTTTTAAACCAAAACTTGAAAACAAAACTACGTGACTGAAGATCTCTTCAGTCATTGGACAGTAAATATAATGGCGGGGCAAAGCTACAAGAGAAAGAAGTGTGGATGTCACGCACTTTGTAATGATTTTAGGGATAGTTTACTTATTTAAACTTTATATTTCACTGAAGGCTTTTGAATGTCTGTATGAACATGAGGTTCAACCCTTTTTACTGCTACTTTGGTACGGTGGAGAAAAGCTGCAAGACGGTGACTGAGGAGAAGACGGCTGATAATGTTTATGACATACAGATTGTAAAGAAAACAGCGTGAGAAGTAATGTGTCTCGTGTTAAAAGATGTTTTGATGAGTCTGCACTCATCCAACCACATTTCAATGAGTTGCTGTCTGTCATCGTTGCTCCACTACTCTGTTTACATCCCATAATGCCCGGCTACGATGGCTATTTTGGTCCGGTTGCTCCACACCGAGCACGGAGCCTTTTCAGACTGAGGAATCTGAGAGTGAACCAGAGCTCAGTCCGATTGGAAACAAACCGAGACCACCTTAAAAGATGGATCTGATCCTGGTCCTATATCAGGGATCGTTTAGGTGTATTCAGACTGAAAATGTATTCCGGATTATCATGGGAAACGAACTCTAGTTCACTTTATGCGAACCAAATGTGTCCAGTCTGAACAGAAGAGAACAAAAAGTTAAAGGGACCCACCATGGCGGCGCATGATGACAAAAGCATTTTGTTTTTACCTTGTTTGCCAGAAAAATTGCGCGCTGAGACTCCCAGCCCGATAAGCTCACTGGTTGATTCCACTTCATTAGCAGACCAGGAATGGAGGGATGGCTTACTGGACTGAACGGCAGATCTAAACAGAGATTTAATGAAGACACTAAAGTTCCAAAAGCAGAAAAACTCTACAGTCATCTTGCAGCTTATTGTGTGAAAAACAAAAATTGGATATCATCCATTTAAACTATATTTTGAACTATTGTAAAATCGTTCCCAGTGGTCTTTTAGTTATGATAATGCAGATAATTTTCTCCACCATGAGAAAAATGCTACAAGAACATGTTCAAAACACAATTTTTGGTGGAGTGGGTCTTTAAAGATTCAACATAAAAATGAGTCTTAAATAACATTAAAGCTGAATCATAACCAGGGAAAACCTGATTCTAAAATGTTCCAAATAAACCACATTAACCTTTAACATTAACGCTGCTACCAAATTAATACTCAGTCCAAATGGTGTGTAAATATAAGCACTTCAGCTGAATGATATAATCTAGGACATACAGCCGTTTTGCAATAACTTCTACTGTTTCCTAACTCACAACTGATGCTTTTTGTGACTGAAATGGAGATAAATCTAAGATGAACTGAGGAACGTCAATTATTATCGATTTATAAAGAGATTTTTAAGTATACCAACTGAAAGGTTGGGCGTAAGACAAGAGCTGCCTTTAACAGCTTAACCTGCTGGCTTTACTTTGGTGAAAAGCCAAGTAAAGGTAGCACCAACAATCTTTCATAAATGAAGGCATTTCTCCGTAAATAAAAATAAAAAACTGCTTTGTTTTCTGGTTTTTGTGGTGGGACTCACTCTACACTTGACAGGGACACTCCCTCCAGCTGCATCTCCGTCTGCTTTGTAGCACAAGCACTCCCCTGTTCTGGGTTTTCGCCGTGTTCCTCCTCCTGGAGAACGCCCTTCAATTCCTCTGAAAGGAAAAGCAAAACAAATTACTTCTGGAAAAAAGGCAATCGGAAAAAGTTTAGGATTTTTTTTTAACCATGGAAGAGTGTAAAATCCTAGCGTTACCTAAGGGATCAAGTAGATCATAGTTTTATTCATTTATATACTAAACAAATGACCAAAAATGTAAAACATACACAAATTCACTTTGGCATTGAAATACGGGCACTGGTATTTCTATTTACAAAGCTTTAGCTGGTTCCTACAACATTTAAAAGTTTGGTACAAAGAAGTATGTAAATAGGCTTTATGGCTAAAAAAAAACCAACTGAAATGTGCAATCTGCACATGTATGTGTTCATGGTCTGAAAAAATAAAATGGTGAAAATGACACCGTCAGTCGCACAGGAAATTCAAAGGGGCCAAAGACGACCACAGCTTTGCTTGCAAATTATGCCAAAAAATTTATTTGGATTTTTACAATTGAATTCAAACCACCAAGACAATACAAGCATATTTTGAGTTCTCTGTAGGTTGTCAGCTCTCCATCCATGTTCAGATCACCAATAAGAGTTAACATCAAAGTCACATCAGGGAGAAGATGTCTCTACAACTAGCCAGCAACGTGAGGAAGAGGGCTGTTTAGCAGTCAGAAAATACAGCAAGAACTCCAGTGCGACATCACAAATAGAAGAAGAAAATTAAAAAGGAAGAAAACAATCTTTGCTTACCTGAGTTCTGTGATTCTGCATTGATCTCCTCATTGAGATATTCCAGAAGACCATCAAAGATTTCCAGGAGATTCTTGATGGACTCTTTGTCTCCTCTGACAATATTTTCCCCTAAAATATATTCCAAACAAATGATCGTTTTATGATATAGAAAATGTGCAATCTTATTGAAAAGCGAAGACAAGAACAACCCGTCTACTATTCAGCGCTTGTAGCAAAGAGTTGTTTTTTTTTTACCTGTGATGTGAGAAAGACTGATCTGCAGGTAATCCAAAGACAGAGAATCAATCACTGACTGAACGTTATGGATGTCGTCCTCTTGGCTGCACGGAACTGCAATATAATCTAAATGGATAACAGAAAAAACATGAACTGTGGAAAAACACAATCCTATAAATATGAAAAAGTGCAGTTCAAAATTAACCTGTGCATAATGACCATAATGAGAATGAAACTTGTCATTTCATGCATTTCAGACTGCAGAAATGAGCTCACGCGCCTCAACAACCTCAGAGTGACATGTTTGGTCTTGGGAAACATTCCTGACATATTTAAACTAAATACTGCAGCTTATGTGTTTGAAACAAAGAAGAAAATTCATGACATTTTGCATAGAAAATCTAAAACAATGATGAGCATGATATTTGTCCTTCAAACAGCGCTGGCTGTTCAAAGCCAAAGCTCTTCAGACAGTAAAGTCAGAGCAGTTTGATGACACGTGCTTCATCTCCTGCAGCAGGAGGTCAACATGTCAAACTATCGCTACAGCGACCGCTAAGTATGAATTTGTATAAATGTGAGTATAAATGTAATGAGTATAAATGTAATTTACCAACACCGTTTAAAGAAACAATTCCCAAAACGAAGAAATATAGAATAGGTATTGCATAACTAAAAGTTTTTTAAGTGGTTTTATGCATGCAGTTAGAAATCACAAAAATATGCTGAAAAGCAAAATGTATGTTGGTGCTGATCACTGATCAATTGTAAAAGAAAGCAATAGACCGCGTAAAAAAAAACAAAAAAGTGCATGCCAACTACAATTCATTATTATTTCCTAAGTGATTCAACTGTTCCTCTCCCCCAGTGATAGATGGTACAGGCTTCAGCAACCGGCAACAGAAATTAACAAGTGTTTATCAAGAGTGGGAGCGCAAAAAGCAACACAACATATGAGCTACTTTTCAGTCTGATCAAGGGTCTTCAACCTGAGGCTCTTCTTCTGCTCCATTGTGGCTCTTTGGTTAAAGAAAAATCGAAGGTTTTTAATTGTAAAAAATAATAACAGTAATGAAAACATTTCTCACTTTAACACACATTAAGCGATGCAAATGGTCGGATGAGTCAAAGTTCATTTAAAGTCCCACTTCAATCATCTTTTGATCTGTTGTAAGATTTTTCTCAGTGGTTTTTTATAATTACAATTACGCTGTTGTTAACAAATATCAAAAAGCCTGTGTTGTTTTCTAGTTTCATAGTTTCTGCAGGGCGGCAGTAGTTCATCAAAAACTCACCTCTAAATTGTGGGCAGGACTGTTGTCGCAGAAATAAGCCTCCGCTGATATGCCATCATTTCTTTTGTTTACACTCTACCGATAGCTTCCAGCCCTTCTATTTCTTCGTCTATTTCTTTCTGCACCATGAGTGAGAGGCAGGTAGAGGATGATGACCACCTTGTGTTGTTAACCGTTGTTTGAATTGATTGATTGAGCTATCTTTAGAAGTGCCGGTCCTGAGTACCGGAGAGTACCGGCCCACTTAAAGCACTGCGTACATGGATCCATCTGTCTGAGTGGATGTATCAGAATGGAGCGGAGCAGGGCGATTTTGGCCTGCCCGTTTCACTTGATGCGTACCGAAAGAGAGCGTTTTTAAAGCGCAGGTTTTTCATCTGACCCTGAAACACCCCCATTCGAATAAAGAAATACTAAGAAATGTAGTTTTAATCTCGAATTATTGTCTATATGTCCTCCATCACGAGAAAAATCCTACAAGAACATGTTAAAAACACATGTTTCATTGGAGTGGGTCTTTAACTCTTTCACAAACAGTCGCAGCACAGTACAAATCACTCCATGAGGTACCGGACTACAGTACCCATAATGCTATCACAATCAATGCACAGATTTCAAGGTGGGCAGCCAAATAAAAAATAAACGAATAAAACAGTTTAAGGGTAACCTATGGCCAAAAAAAACATACCAATGCTTAGATAGTTCTGATTTTATAGTGATTTGTTACGTTTACAAATATATATATGACATTATGCTACCCGCTACATTTGCTGCAGCATAAGTTGTTTCTTTATGTTTATGTTTAATTCATGACAAAAAATAAAACTATAGTTCATTATTATTTATCATAATAGTAAGAATAGCATGAATACAAAGCAGGGCTTTATTTTTCTAAAGAGTGATGTGAGACTTTGTGTCTGATATTTGGTGGGTCAGTGAAAATCTGACCCAAAATGCTCTTTAAGCGTTAATGGTTGCAGACTCCTGGTCTGGATACATTAATAGCATTCAGGAAAAAACGAGCACCAATGACGTACTTCAGCTTAATTAAGCGCATTTGAAATCTTTTTACCTGGAACCTTCTCCCCGAGGATGTTCTCGTACAGAGAAACAAAAACATCTGCGTTACAGTCTGTCATTTTCCTCAGCCTCAAGCTCAGGTCACACTTGCAGAGTAGATCGTTTGCCACATCAACCCAGTCTGTGGACAAAATGCAAAGTCATGAAAAGTCCTCCAGCGAAGAGAGCAAGAATGAGTAGACAAAAAGTCCAACAATCAACAATCTTTAAAGTCCCACTACAAATATATTTTGATCTACAGTAAAACTGTTCCCAGTGGTCATATTTTCATACACAAATATTTTCTGCGCAGCGGTAGGAGAAATTTGCCTCTGAATTGTGGGCAGGACTGCTGGCGTGGAAGTAAGCCTCTGCTGATATCCCATCATCCCTTCATTTACACTCCCTCCTGCTCGCTTACAGCCCCACACAACCCCAACCTAACATTATCGGTGCAACAAAATCAGTGAGCAATACAGGAGTTATCCAGCCGTACGGTTATGATCCGGATCCCAGCTCAGACGAGGAAAACAAAGACATACAAGGATCCATTTGTCTGTAAGTGGATGCATCAGAATGGAGCGGAGCGGGGAGACTTTGGCCCGCCCGTTTCAGTTTTTATGTAACAACTACAAGCTTTTTTAAACGGAGCGTTTTTAAATGCCCCGATTTGAAATAAAGAAATGCAAAAAAGCAGTTTTAATTCTTGGTAGAATTGGTTGGAGCGGGTCTTGAACACGTTCCAGTAGTTTGAGTCATTCCACTCACCGGTTGTTCGGTCACAGCGTTTTCCAACTGCTAACACCAAGTTATTCTACGCTGGATAAACATGTCCGCTGTCATTTGTTACATTTCCCATTATTAGGTTATTGTGGTCAATTTCAAGATGAGGAAACGAGTTATCTCTGTTAACTTTTGTCTGACCTGGGTTAAGATGTTTAAATCAGTTTAGTCACTGCAGAGTAGTTAGCTGATTTCGTTCATGTCGTCAGACAGCAGCACCGCGGGAGAAACGGGAATGGTTGAACTACATCTTTAAAACTTCGACTTCCTCGACAAAAGGCAGAACTGGTGTCAGGTTCAGCGAGAACAGGGAAGCAAAGACATCCAGCAGCTAGCGTTAGCTGACACTTAGCGTCAAGTCGTTAGCTTTCAGCAGACAGAAGCGTACTCACTTGTGTCCCCATCCTGGGTTCCCATCAAACAAGTGACAGAAAGGGGTACAGCAAGGCTTCAAAGCAAGTAATTATCAGAGAATCCCGATCAGAGCCAGGAGGGTCGATGTTGTTGTGAGCTTCAATCAGAGAGGAAGTTCGAAGTCCTCGTTCAAAACGGAGCTTTCGTTTGATTGGCTGTCGGCGCTCTCTTTGTTTGCGGAAATCAAATCACGCGAGCCTGTGCTGCCCTCTACTGGTCGCTGTGGGAATAACAAGTGGGGCCCGTAGGCTCGACCCTTCACGCCACTGCCTATGTAGCTACAGAGTGGCCCGAGACCGGGTCTCCCTGTGCTTGTCCCCAGCCCAGACAAAATTCAGGGTTGGGTCAGGGAGGACATCAAACTCTCTGCCAAACCAAATGTGTGGATTGGTGAAAGCTGATTTGTTGTGGTGACCCCTGATGGGAATGTGCTAAAAGGTGAACTAAATACAGTTTAACTTTACCCTGAAACGGATGGCAGGAAATAAAGTCGTGCTTGATTTGTTATGAAATGAATTACCTCTTTAAAATATTTACATTGTTTTCTGAAGGCCTTTTTTTTTTTTTTTTTTTTTTTACTTTTGATCATAAAAATTGAGTAAAAAACATAATATTTTGAAACTAACACATTTGTCATGACATCACCAGGATACACCTGTGACGTTACAGGAGCAGGTCCCAAATGATGGTGCCTGCAGGCCCGAACCGCTGGGAGGAAGCTGTCATCTGTCGAGACACCTGAAAAATGACCACCACCACTCTGAGAAAGGCCTTTACAGCATGATCTTTATTACAAAGAAAATGAAACCTGAAAGACCTGAAAGCTTTAAAAATGTATAACCTCGTACAATTATAAAGAACCTGCAATCAAAAGGTTAATAAATATGCAGGAAGATAAATGACTCAAACATAGTCACAGTTTTAAAATGGCTTAAGGAGAAACTGCAAACACAGATGTATTGCCTTCAGGTAAAATTAGCCAACAAATGAAATTAAGATTTAAAAAGCACATTTTAATAAATGTTCAAATTACAATCCGGTGGAGTCTAAAGAGATATCAGATCCTGTCGGCAGTGATGCGGTGGGAGTGCCAATAATCTTTGTTTATACTCTTTCTACAGATCTTCTGTTAGTGTTGAGCTGCCCACACTGTGTACAGTGATGGTCAAAGGAACCTACAAAAAAATCCTGTCACGTTACGAGCTTCACTTCACGCATACTGTTGGCCAAGAAAGAAAAAACACAGTCATAGTTTGTTTCTTTGGGTCAGGCCTGCAGGGTGAATGCAAACAGGGAGGTGGTTACACCTGTGCAGGTCCTCAGAGTGGGAACACCTGTGACTCCAAAGGAAGAAGATCCTGCTGCCTCTTCTCAGTTGTCTAGTGGATTATAATGGATTTGTTGAGCAGGAATGAACTGGTTTCTGAAGGATTTGGATATTTAATAACATATCTTTTTAAAAGCTAGTGACGGTCAGATCAGTCCTGCTGCACGGGAGCCTCAGGCGTGTCTCTTCATGTGCAGAGCCAGGTGATCTGAGCGGGAGAAGGCCCTCTGACACAGCAGACACTCGTAGGGTTTTTGCCCTGTGTGTTTGCGGAAGTGACGCGTCAGTTCATCTGATCGAGCAAACTTCCAGCTGCAGCCCTCCCAGGAACAGTGGTACGGCTTCTCTCCTGTGGAACAGAAGATGGAGCAAGCGACAGCTTGAAAATGGTTTTAGGCCTTTGTGAAAGCATTTATGGTTGTGTGTTTGTTGTGGTTACCCGTGTGAGTGCGGAGGTGAGCCTTCAGATGGGAGCTCTTGGTGTAGGTTTTAGTGCACCCTGGATATTCACAGCTGTGAATGGCGGGCCTCTTTTTCCCTGTGGACCTTCTGCTGCGCTTCCCCTCCATACCAGCGGGGGGCAGTGGTGGTCTGATGAGCAAAGGCTGCTGCTGATGATGGGGCAAATGAAGAGAGGCCTGGCTGTGGGCGTAGTCACGGAAAAGGGTGGCGTTGGGATTAAAATGGGCCATGTAGCCATAGTGTCGAAGATCAGGGTTCACAGCTTGTGGTGAAATGAATCTGTTGTCAGGGATGGTTACCATGGAGACAGGATGCTGGGAATAGTATGAGTTGAAGTCCCATGATGTGGCCTTGCTGAAGCTTTCTCTGCTGGGTCTTTGCAAGCCTCCTCCTTGAGGAAAGTCAAACAGACTCACATTGTGCATCACAGGAAATGCAGTCTGTCCTGCTTGGTCCTCATAGGCATCCTGGTACAGCTCTGGATGGACAGCTGAGGGTCCAGAGGAGCTCAGGAGCTCAGCCCTGAGTCCCTCGCTGTTCACCTGCAAGCTCTCCTCCCCAGCTTGCTCCTTAAACGGGCTCACCTCCGCAAAGGTCATGTTTGCTTCAGCCTGTGTGAGCTGCAGAGAGTTCAGAGGAGTGTTAAGGTCAGGTGAAGAGCTGTTCCATTCAGACAGTAAGAACTCGATGTCCCAGGATGCTTGGCTGTCATCTTCCAGCAGCTCCTCTGTCATTTGCTGGCAGAGCTGACCAGAGCTGCCAGCTGAGCGTTTGCCTGAGTCCAGAGTTTGGGAGTCATCCGACTTCCACACCTGGATTGAGGGTCAAGAAAAGAGCTTTTCAAAGGAAAGCACTGACAAGTTTACACTGACTCTCATCCATCTCAGAAACCAAACACTTTTCCAACAAGTCGTCTAAACAAGAACATGCCTTCAACACATAAACGAGGAGCCACTTCTGAACAACCTCCGGCTGATTCCTGGAGTTTAGTCTTTCCAACTTTTTGAAATGTTCCAAACATGGAGATCTCTATCCGATCTAATGATGTCAGGCAAAGAAAAGGAACGCCGTACATGTAAAACATGTAATAACTCGTATATTCTTCACATGTTGCTTTTAGTGAACAGTTGTCATCCATGTTTAGGGCGAACATCTGTCGTAATCTTTTGAAAAGTAAATGATTCTTCAGGCTACCGTAAATTGTGATTTTTTTTTTCTCTCGTTCACTTTTGTTCTTGAACAATCTTGAAAAAATCTCCTAAAACTCCATCCATGAAAAATCCGTGGATTCAAAAGTGTAGTCAAAGTTTTTAAATGCAAAAGAGGGAACAAATGTTTGCAAACTTCAACGATCCTCAGCGTTGAGGAAGAAACTGAAGATGAATTTCAAAGACATGGACTGTCCCCTTGGAGAGTATGAATTAAATATTAGGAGGACTTTAGTGTATCAAGGAAATATGAAGTTAAATAATAAATCTGTTGAATGCTCTGCAGAATGCAGCTTTTGTGTCAGATTGGCTCCGGATGATCAGCTGAAACTCTCATTTTTTGTTCTAAGCTGTTCCAGTTCGTCGGCTGGAACAGCTGAAGTCCCCCTGATACTCACCTTCATCTCCTCTCCAGAGAAGCTGAGGCTGGAGAAGGAGCTGAAGGACGGGAGCCCAGCCTGGGTCACAGCCATGACGGACCTTGATGGAGCTGCAGCTGGATCAACAGTCGGGTCTTTCCCTTTACATCCCCAGTGTGCTGGTGCTGCAGAAGGTCCCACTGAGGTCCGCTCAAAGAAAGCTCCAGGCCAGAGAGTGGCGCTTCTTTCAGCTTGTTCCTATCTCTCCCACCTCTTTCTTGTCTATCTCTGTCAGCTGTTAGTCTGACTTCAAATCTCTCTTTTTCATGTAGGTTTTGACCGTTAGGAGAAGGAGGAGCATGAGCGTGAAGACGTTTGTTGTCTCCCTTTTTTTAATCCTCCAACGCTGGAGGTTCATACTTTCTAAACTGCATGATCTCCACTCTCTGATTCTAACGTTTTATCTTACGTTTTTTTTAGGAAACTTTTGTCATTGGAATTCAAAAACACAATTACAGCCATCTTCCATCTTCAGCATTGAAACATGAAATGAAGCTGCAAACATTTCACACCATTTTCTTAAATGGAGATCATACATTTAAATGGGTTCTTGTCTGTTAACTTGAAGTTTAGTATTCATCTTTATGCCAGGTTTAACGTCCCCAAAAGATGGGTGAAAACTCTGTTTTTCTAAACAGATGGAGTATTTTAAACTGAACTCAATTATTATTATTATAAAGACAAAGTCTCCAAACTTTCACGAAAGAAGGTGAACACATTTATTCCAGCCATGAGGTACAAAAAAATCCATTATGATTCATGAAATATGTAATATCAAAATTGTCTCGATGATCAAACATTTCATTTTGATGACAAAACGTATCAATTATTTCAGTTTCTTCCCAATAAGACTCAAAAGTCTTTGCAGTCTTCAGTCTTCTCTGCAGATACAAACTTTTTTTTTCCCACATTTGACAGTAATTTGAATAACGAGGATCATTTTCCTCCTTTAGATTTCTTTGTTTTTTATCTTAAAGGTGTTGAACAGAGTCATCCCGCTCTCTGCGCTTCTGGTGAGGAACGAGCATCTTCTGAGAAGACCTACGTGTTCACGGTGATTAAAGTCTGCCTGCTGATTATCTGCCCTCACTGCGTAGAGACTGACTGCTGCCTCCTCAAAGATAACACTGCCCTGACTCCTGCTGATGCTTGACGACCTACTGCCACTGATAAAGACCCCACATACACACACACCACCACTGGTGACCACACAGCTCCTGCAGCAGGAGGGAAGAAGCATGATGTTCAGAGCATGTGTGGTTCCTAAAACACACTGATGGACTTCATTTGGAGGAATCAATGACTCCAAAACTCATGAGCTGCGTATGTGCTTGCATCAGTATCTGTCATGGTTTCACGGCTGCAATCTGGAATGAGCCCTGAGGTGTTTGGTACTGTAAAGCATTCTGCTCGTTCACCATATTGCTTTTATTCCTGCATGATTTATGGAAGAAATGTCAAAGAAACTTCTGCAGAGAAAGGTAAAAATAACTGTGGATTTCAGCTTTGTTCAAAAATAAAAGTAAAAACATTTTTTAACAAAATAAAAAAAAATATATATATTACCAAAATATTATTTTCTGTCCTTGTTTAGTGGCGCTGTCCATGTTTGTAGAGGAAAAAACATTTTACATTTATATTTTATTAAAAGTATTGTGGACCCTCTAATGTGGGTTCATCCAGCACTTTTCTGTATTTTGATATATTATTACAGATTTTATGATGTTTTTCTGTAATCACACTTTTCTTAAGAAAAAAACCCACCTGTTTATGAAAGAATGAAAGGTTTTGATGAGCAGGAAAAACGTCAACGGTCTGCAGTGTTGTGGTTGCTATAGCAACAGGCTGTCTGGTTCACCTGAAGAAGACGATTTGATCAAGTTTTAGTGTTTGTGGTTCGAAACCCAAAAAGCAAGAGTCCGCTTCGTTCAAGCTTCATTCGGAACCTCATCCTTCATCGTTCTTTTCTCGTCAAAACAGGTGAAAATGGAGCACCGAGCTGTAGCTGTACAAGTTCTGACTTTCGACTCAATTCTTGTGTCAGCTTTACTCAAATTTCCTGTATGACAGAAACATTGCAAAACAAACAAAAAAAAAGAAAAAGAAAATAATAATAATTGGGAGATTTTTGCAACATTTCTAACAAAGACCCATTTTATTTTGAAATCCCTGATCCTTTGAACCGTGAAAGGTGCCTTCATTTCCTCCGTTCTCCCCCCTCCGGGTCTTGCATGGTCGGTGTTTGTCTGCAGATGGAGGCTTCCCTCGGGGGCAGCGGCGGCCTCTGGAACAACCCCCGCCCGGCCGGGAGCAGCCAGGAGACCCGGGACTTTCTGAGAGGTGAGCGGATCAGGAAGGCTTGAAAAGCCCCATTCATTCCTGTTCCTCTCCTACCCATCTCCATCCTAAAATAAAATGATTGTAGCCCTAATTCAAACATACTTAGTTAGCATTAATTTCATGTAGATTAGTAATAAACTAGTAATAATAAACTGGATCCAGAACATCTTTAGCCAAAACTTCAACCATGTGACTCAGATAAATACCTGCTACTGAACAGTGCAGGGGAACTTTTCCAGATTCCTTGCAAGATAATCAAGTGTAAATTAAATGTGTGTACAAACAAACAAGTAAACAAGAATGAATGTCAAATCCATTCACATTTTAGTTTGATGAACTGTGGTTTCAGATTCTTGCAGTCGTCTGTGCACTCACAGTACAGGCTGGTGTTCTGTAATGTTTGTCCTTTTTCCACTTTTTGCTTAGTAATGAAGGAGGAGTCCAGGCTTACCAGGCTTCAGCAGAACAGCAACAACAGATGCTCAAACAGTAAGTCTGTGTCGGAGGCAGACATGCAATGATTTATCGCGTCATTCTTTCTCTCCGCTTATTGCATCCCATTTTTTGTTCAGAAGGACTTGCTGCTCCTCAGAAGTCGGGTTCCTTGGCTTCCTGTCCTCTGGCGGTGAAACCCCGAGCTCTCAGGCCTCAGAGACGCACTGCTGAGTCATGTCGATCTGGAAACAGCTACGTGAGGGAGAAGTTTCGCCCTGGTCCCACAAGTATGTTCCTCAAACCATCAGTCTTAGATTCTTTCACTGTCAGAGGTCAAGTAAAGGGATTTTGTTCTTCCGGGTCACACTCTCATGGATGTTTGCTTTTCTTCCCCCATTCTTCTTTTCCATCTCCTGCCATGAAGTTCTCCATGTAGCTTCAAAAATTCAGATTAAATTAGACAGACTAAATTCATTTCTGCATTTCCACTATAAACTTTCTTCTCGTTTTCTTTTCAAGGGGACATGGAGGAGGAAAAGAGGCGGCTTCAAAATGTTTTAACTGCAGAAAAGGAGCCCACGGCTACTTCTCCTTCAGAACCGCCTGTGGCCGAAAACCCAGGAGCATCAGAGGGGCGCTTTGAGGAAGGTGAGGTCTGTCCACAGCGGCAGACGAGGCTAAAGCAAGAGGGATTCAGAATAGAACGTAACTAGAGCCTCATTCTGTTTTCAATGGGATTCTGCTCTGCAGTGTTGCGTGAAATAGAAGAAAGAAGACAATTTCTGTCAGACATGGGAGCTCTGGGTCAAGAGAGGGAGTATATTAGCATCATCAATGCTCAGATCTCACAGGTACAACGCATTCAAACCAAACCTGAATCGTTTTCTGTGGAAAATGTCAGATTTACACCAGTGCTGTGCCATTTATCTGACAAAGAAACTTCAGGAGTTAAAGATGCTGCAGGAGGAGACCGGGAGCCCCAGCTTTTAGGTTCAACCATGGATGGAGACCGGGAAATCCGCACACCTTCAGCTCATCTAACAGCATCACACTCTTCCGGTGGTGAAGAGCAAGTCCATCAGCTTCCTCACGTCGGCTGTTCCAATAAATCACTCAATGCTGCAACAGAATCAGTTAGGGTGAAGTTCTTTATTCATCTTCCAAACAGCATGAAACAATCCTGCTGTCCTTTGAAAATCCTTCCAAACAGACAACCCTGCAGCAGACGGACTTCGACATGAACTCATGACCACAAACACAGTTAAATAACACACATCCTGGCAGCATCAAACAACATTTCTTTCCATTGTAAGGCAAAAACAGCTCAAATATAAATTAAAGATTGCATAAAATCTCCACAGTCCTGTCCACAAATTCTCTCTTCGTTCATAAACTGCTTTTATATTTATGACAGTTTAGTGGGGTGGATCTTTAACCTCCTGCCTTCTCCTCCTCTTCCTCATTTCATGAACTCCGTTGGACCTGCATCCGCGTCTTCCTGCCGTTACACAAACATGAAACTACAAAGCAGCTAAGGCACCCATGCTTAGCTAATCCTACGAATAAAAACATCTGTACAGGGTACCACACAAGGAGGTTCATTTTCCTCACCTGTAAACGTTCAGTCAGCTAATCTAACATTCACCCCCAACGCCAGGAGACAAACTAAACTCAACGAATGTGACACTTTGACACCAAACTCTGAAAACTTTAACTCAAAACTTTAGTTTTTGGTTTTTATTCCTCTGAAATATGAAAATTGCGTCAGTTAAATAAGAGCTCATAAAGCAGGTGTTGTTTGCCTGCGAAGCGTAAAGCAGCTGGGAGGAGTTCCTGTATGGACGTTCTGGGGAGTGGACATAATAAAATGTCAGTTGAAGAGAAGTCCTCCTCTGGGCCTCCGATTAGGCTTGATAAAAGTCTAAAATCTGTCCTCTGTTCCTCAGCTTTTCTCCTTCTTGTGGCCCAGCAGCTTAAGAGCTTTGATGGGTTTAAACTTGGCCCCTTTTCTCTTGTGCTGGTCACTGGTGTCCGGGTCCCTGTGGAAGTCTGACGGCACAAAGACTCGTTTTCACAGCGGGAAATGAAAAGCAGGAAATACAAATTCTATGAACTTCACTCTTCAAAATTCTACTAACATAAATTTAAAAAAATGTATGCTCCGCTCTATTCTGATGCATCCACTTGGAGACAAATAGATCCATGAACGTCTCTGTTTTCCTCGTCTGAGCTGACATCAGGCTCTAAACTGTACGGCTGGTTAGCCCTGATATTGCTCACGGTCTTTGTTGCTACGCTAATGTTAGGTCAGTGTTGTGAGGGGCCGCAAGCTAAGGGGAGAGAGTGTAAACAAAGGGATGATGGGATATCAGCAGAAGCTTACTTTTTCGCAACCCAGTTCTGATGAACTACTGCAGCTCTGCAGAAACTATGTTTTAAAAAGCGGCACAGGTTTTTTGATTTGGTCTAAAAACAACAATCATATTTAAAAGACCATTTGGAATGATTTTTTTTTTTTTTTTTTTTTACAATAGATCAATATATAATTATAGCGGGACTTAAAATAAAAATAATAAAAAAATAAAATAGTGCATATTAACCATAAACATGAATCACATAAAAACTTAGCATGCCCTGCAGGCATGTGAACAAGTACGTAAATAAAGTGCCATAAAGTGAATAGAATAATGTTTTTTTAACTCTTTTATTATATTAATAATATATTATATTAATAATTCTGTTTTTCTTGATGAAAACCAACATCTTTACCTTGTGTGATTTGAGTTCGCTCCTATTCTCATCAATGTGCACTGTGGGCTGACTGGTTCTGAACTGTGTTGATTTGTAGACTCTGTGTGTTGTTTGTTTTTGTGCTTCACGGCAATCAAATGTCATGTTTATGATGTGCAGGTGAGAGACTTCTATAGGTGTATTTATCAATAATAAGATGCTTGAAATATTTCGTGCCGATTAAACAATGACAATAAAATAAAAAGCCAATCACTGATTGTGATGCAACATGGGATTTTGATGAAGTCAGAAACTATGTGATTGGGCCCAACTTCTGGTCAGACCCTAAAAAAACCTAAAATTGATTCCAACCTTTTTTCTTTAGCATGGCCTGCATGAGTTTGTCCTCCTCTTCGTCCCTGTTGAAGAGGACCAGCAGACAGACAGTTGACAGCAGCAGCGTCACAAAGCTTTGGGATGTTCAGGGCGTGGGCCTTACCTCTGTCGATCCTGGTCCATGCTGTTGACAATTTGGTTGCGCTGCTCGATGATGGTCACCAGATCTGCCATCAGCTCCAGCTCCCGACTCTTGTCCTCCTCAGTCCAGTCTTTCTCTGACCAAATGGAGGAAAGATGTGAGAGGTTTCGTCTGCTGTCCCTCAGCTGCACCACAGTTTGGGACCAAAAGTTACAGAAGTTTGAGCAGAGGGTTCCTCATGCTGCAACCGCTTTGATCACGATCAACGTTCTTGAGGTGACAGTGAGCTCTGCTGCACGTTTCACACGCTGTTGGATAGATTTAAGTGCTTCATTTGAATACAAGTGTATGTAAATCAGGATGAAAGTGACAGCTCCAAGATAAAAATTAGGATAAAGCTTAGAAAATGATGATAGTTCCTCTGAAAAAGGGGGGATCATTTAAAAATTAGAGTATTGTTAGAACTGATTGATGTTGGCAAGATTTGATGAAACCAGATAAGAAATCCTCTTTTCTTTAAAGATAAAGGGCTGGTCTGGTCTGTAAATCCTGACAGTGAGTGTAAGACAGAGCCCAATGATCAAACCTGGTTGGTTGAAAAACTGCCTTGACTTTCATCGGCACATCAGTCTTTTTAAATTCACTTCCAAAGTTCAGAGCTTCAGCTATCATTTCCCAGATTGTAATCTTGGTTTCTGTGCTGTTCACCGTGAAAGGAGGGAAGCAGAGCGGGATCACACACCTGGTTTGTTGAGAAGACACCTGAGCTCGTACTCCACATCGGCTTGCCGCTCCTCCAGGTTCTGCTGCTTCGCCCTGCAACAAACCAATTGGTGCTTTGGAAATCCAGGCCTGTTTAACGGACATTCTTACGCTTTGGTGGAAATCCAAACTGACAAAAACAAAATTCGGCTTATAAATAATGACCCTTCATCTTCTTCATTTTCGGGTCAATTAGCAAAAGGAGGATAAATGACAGAGAAAGTGTTGGAAAACTTTTCTCAGAATGATGACATATTCGACATAAAAAGTAAAGCCTGCTATTAAAAATGTTCAACCACCTATGGACATTTTGAAACAACTCCCCCTTTTTAAGATGTTCAAACATTACATGATTTAAGTGTAAAAGCATTTAAAAACGAATAACAAACAGACTTTAGCGGCCATCTGAGTCTTTGTTTTGCTTCATTACATAACTTTTTTTAAATTAAACACTCAATTTCTTCCAGTTAAAAAACTTTTTTTTTTCCAACTTCCCCATATAGTACATTATTTTTCAGCTAATTGTGAGTAAGAAGATTCAGGGTTTATTTCTGCATCTTTTCTTTGAGGACTTTCACAGTTTTTAAGTTATTCTTTATTTTTATAACTCTTTCAATACAACACAGTTTTCTTTAAATGTATCCTATAATATCGCAGACAGGTGGAACTTCTTGGATTTGTCTGGGAGTAACAACAAAACTAACTTCAATGCTTGAATCTTTTTCAACGTCTAAACTTCAGGATCAAAAACATCCTACTGACTTCCAATGAAATCCTATTTTAATCCAGTTGTCTAGAACCCTGTGCTCTGAAACGTTATCGTTTTTCTTTAAAGAAAAGAAGTAACGTGTGTTTTTTTTTTTCATTTCAACCGTATTCTACCAGGTCAAATGTCAGAATCCTGGAATTGCTGAACTCCCTTGGAATTTTCAGCTGTATGTTTCAGCAACTCACATTCTTAACTTTTCACACTGTTGCACATTTTTACTTATGTCTTAATGGAAATTTTCTAGTTTAGTTCCTGACATTTTTATGCTTGACATGAATGGCAGCAGAGCTGTTTTTACTCTGGGTCTTTGCTAAAGGTCTGAGGGACGATGACGATCTTTGGAAAACCATGTCCCCCTGCAGCCTAACACACTTACGTGTAGACGAGCTCAGCTTCACGGCGAACCAAGAGGTGCTTATCATGAATAAGAGTGAACCAATCCACCAGCAGGTGCTCCTCATCCTCATCTGTGTGCCACAGCACAGACATGGTCAGAAATGTTGACCAGAGGAACCCAAATCTACACTGACTCCAGTCCACACAGATGCTTTACCATTCGGGTTGCTCCTCAGCTTCTTCTCCAGCTCCACTCCACGCTGCTCCAGCTCATCCAGCTGCTTCTCCAGCTGAGCCATCTCTCCGTGGATGTCCTCCACTGGGATGTAATCGTCTGAATGCACCTGTGTGGATGACGGAACGCTGTCAGCCCAGCAGCATGTTTTCACAACAGAAAAAAAATCTGCCACCCGTTGCGTTAGCCTGCTGATCATACTTTGCGTTTGATGAGTGGGAAGCCGTATCCAGGAGCTGAAGGTCTGGCAGGACGAGACCCCCGTGGAGGTTTCGCTGGAGTTTTGGTAGGAGAAGGAGATGCTTTCCTGTTGAAGGGGTTCTCCTTACATATCTGCTAAAAACAATAACATGTTAGCACGCTGGCGCTACAATAGACTGGCGACCTGTAGGATGTACAAGATGTCGGAAGATGACTGCCAGTGCAGTTTTCTGTGAAAGGGGGTTTGTACCTTTTTAGGCGAGTGTGTGACCAGCGGGCTGGGAGTCATTGGGGGTCGTGGGGGCGGAGCTTTAGGTCTTTGACTGTCAGAGCTGCGTTTGCTCTGCGGGGTGGTAGGGGCTGAGTTGGTATTGGCTGGCACAGCAGTGGAGTGAGGGCTTGCGTTAGCAGCATGCTGACTGACAGCTGAGGAGGAGGAGTCGCCGGACAATCCGATGGAAGGTTCTGACACACTTTTGGTGAAGCTCTGCTCCTGGCTGCTGGTGGCACTGCTACCCAGGGGGAGCAGGGAGGAGTTGTGGTCTGAGCAGGAGGACAAGCTCTCCGTACTGAGGGCTGGAGATGGAGAACAGGAGGAGGTCCGAGAGTGAGGAGAGGCTGAAGAACAAAAGAGTTAGCAGATTGAGACAAGAGAAGATGAGGAAAGAAAAAGACAGGATTAATATCCATAGCACTTTAGATGCTGTCTGGGGAACAATAAAAATGTATTTACTCTGAACTAAAGCTAAACCTTTATCCATGATTTCATAGCTGATCTAATTAAACATGAAGGTAATTGCAACAGCAAGAAAACATGCCTGATGCTCCAGAGGACTGAGCTGTCGATAGAAAACTTGATTTCATGACTTACTAAGTGTATAAGAAAGAAAAGACATCAACCTTTGTGTGAAGACAGTTTCCCTTTAGTTGCTTTTAGCACAGAGTAATTTAAAAAACTGATGTTGATCAAACCACCTCTGTAACTCAGTTGATATATTTATTCATGATCTGAACAGTAAAATCTCTTCTAGAGTTTACTGAGGGATACTGCCACAAGAACAACAAAAAAAAAACAGGATTTACATTACAAAATTCATCTAAACATTACCAAAAGTGAGTTATGTTTCTATTGAAAGAAAACAAAAAGGTTAAATGAATTATTTTACAACACGTCTGTGATTTGGACAGTTCCGTTTGTAAACTGTATAACTACAGCTGCTCAGAAAAAATGCCAAAAAAAAAAAACCATCAGACTTTTTGACCAAATTCCTTCACTACTCACTGATTAGTGCACTATATAGGACAATCGCATCCTGTGGGATGTCCGAATCAACAATTCCAAAATCCACCTGGAAATTTCCCAATAAATTCTGTGAGACACCGGTGTGCATCAGTGCTCACGAGATTGCTGAGTATCGGCAGAAGACAAGAGAAGGGAAGTGGAAACCAGGAGCAGCAGTTTTGATGCTGCCCTGTTGGAAGAACCAAGAAGAAGAAGAACCATTTGCAGCTCTGGAGGAACCAACCTTGGGTTCTAGCAGGCAGCTTTGGAGCAGGAGGAGCTGGCCTTTTCTTGCTTTTGGCACTTCCGGGACTGGCGGAGCAGGAAGAGCTGGTATCTCCGTCTCCCGGGTCAGCTGCTTGGCTGATTCTGTACCACGGGTGATTCGCAGACACAGAGGGAGGAACTGCTCCTCCTTCTTCACCTTCCTCTTCTTCATTTCCTTTGTTTTCATCGTTGTCGTCGTCATCCTCGAATGGGTTGGAGGGCTGAGAAGGTGAGCTGGATCTGGAGGAACCCTCCGCTTGGAGAGAAGACGAGGAGGCGTTTGAAGGAGTCGCCGGTCCCGGGGGGGGCGGAGGAGGGGCTTTCTTCCTCTTTTGCTCTGACTGAACCAGGACAAGCCAGGGTGGGTCTTTAGCTTTGTGGGAGCCACTGAACGGTGAGACACACAAACAGTGATGGGGTGGGGGGTCACAAAAACACAAGAGAAGAACAGAAACATCCAACTGGAGGCCAAAGACAACACAAGTGTTTCAGAATTTGAGGAGTGAACAGAGATGGTATGATCGGGGTGAAGAATGAAGACGCTCACAGCACAACAGTCACATGGCAGAAATGCATCACCTTGCTGGAGACTCAGATCTTTCCCGAGGTTTGGGAGGAGTTGGAGGCTTCTGGTGCTCTCCTGTGAGGAAAGAAGCATCGGCGTGAACAACAGGAACATTTCTGAATGTGTTCTGAAACGGAAACGTACCGACAGGGTTGGCTCTTTGGGAGAGTTGAGCTCGCGGGGCTGGGCGGGGAGGAGGCATGGCCTCGGAAACCCTTCGGGGGGCAGGTACTGGTCGGCTGGATCTTTCTTGAGGATTTTCAGGCGTAGAAGGAACCTCCCCGTTCATCATGCTGTGGACTAGTGTTTGCGGTTCGTCTTCTGTTGCACTCTGGGTTTCCTCTTCATCACTTTCATCAAAAGGGTTGGGAGGAGAGGAAGGTCGAGACTTCTCCTCCTCTGACTCCCTGTGACTGTCCGCCTCTGTTGGTTTATCTTCAGCATCAGCTTCGGCCAGCCCCGCCCTGACAGAGTCCTGGCTCTGCACGTCTGAGGGTGGAGTATCTTCTTGCTCCTGCTCACTTTTGGTTGCAGTGTTGCAGGATGTGCTGCCACCAGTCCCGGCAGACTGAACTGCTGTCTTATCAACATCTGAGGTGCCGTTCTGGGAGGGTGGGGTTTGCTTTGAGAGGTGACGGGCGCAGACCAAAGCCCCCAAGTCTGTCCCTAACTTATAAGATCCAGGAAGCAGAGTGCTGTGGCACTTTGTGCACCTGAAATGGCAAAAAACAGGAATAGAACAGAAAACAACATTATTAATAATAAAATGGAAGTATGTGAGAAATGTCATATTATTTAAATTGCATGGACTTCCTAAAGTTCACAAAGCATCTTGGTTCAGATTAATTTTTTGAGGATTATTGGACTTAATCTCATTTCTGGATGTAAAGCTTTTATTTTGTAGTTCTCTGAATTCACGATCCATAAGTATGTACAGCCATTTTCATTCTTAACATCTACATAAAGCTATGTTCACTACGCCTTTGGCAATAGGTGTTCCAGCGACCACTTCCAATGAAAATTCTGTAACCTTGGGTATACAGTGGGGATCGAAGGTTTGGGCACCCCAGGTAAAACTTGATATTATTGTTCATAAAGAACCCAAGAAAAGACTGAAAAATCTCCTAAAGGCATCAGTTTACAGATGAGACATTCTTTTAATGTGGCAAAAAATAGGCTTTATTTCCTTAATTTACCTTTTCAAAGAAAAAACAAAATAATGGTGTGAGCAAAAGTTTGGGCACCCCGAGGAGTTTAAAGTATGCACCGCTCCCTTTGGAAAAGCTCAGACCTGACAGTGTCATGGATTTTTTCACAATCATTGTTTGCAAAGAGCAGGTGATTTCAATCTCAAAGATTGTAAATAACCTGAGTCATGTGACCTTGCCCCAACAATCAGCATCATGGGTTCTTTAAGCAGTTGTCCAGAACAATGAAACTGAAAATAGCTGATCCTCACAAAGCAGGAGAAGGCTATAAGAAGATAGCAAAGCATTTTCAGATGCTAATATCCTCTGTTCAGAACGTCATTAGGAAATAACAGTCAACAGGAACAGTGGAAGTTAAAACAAGATCTGGAAGACCAAGAAAAATCTCAGATAGAGCAGCTCGCAGGATTGTGAGAAAAGCAAATCAAAACCCACGTTTGACTGCAGCATCCCTCCAGAAAGACCTGCAGACTCTGGAGTTGTGCTGCACTGTTTTACTGTCAAGAGATACTTGTACAAATACAGTCTCAATGGAAGAGTCATCAGAAGAAAACCTCTTCTACATCCTCACCACAAAATTCAACGTTTGAAGTTCACAAATGAACATATGAACGAGCCTGATGCATTTTGGAAACAAGTTCTATGGACCGACCAGGTTCAAATGAAATTTTATTGATCAAAGATACGTTTGGAGAAGAAAGGGTCCAAAGTTTAATGAAAAGAATCTCTGGCCAACTGTTAAGCATGAGGGTGGATCAATCTTGCTTTGGGCTTGTATTGCAGCCAGCGGCACAGGAAACATTTCACCAGTAGAAGGAAGAATGGATTCCACAAAATTTCAGCAAATTTTGGACACTAACTTGATGGCATCTGTGAAAAAGTTGAAGTTGAAGACAGGATGGCTTCTACAAATGATAATGATCCTAAACACACCTCAAAATCCATACTGTCTTACATTAAGAGACAGAAACTGAAGGTTTTGCAGTGGACTTCCCCATCACCTGACCTCAACATCATTGAAGATCTATGGATAAACCTGATAAGAGCAGTTTGTAACAGACATCCCATAAATCTCAAAGAACTGAAAGACGTTTGTAAAGAAGAATGGATGAAGATATCTCAAACAAGAATTCAGAGACTGTTGGCAGCTACAAAAAGTGTTTACAAGTTGTGATAGTTACCAAGGGGGGCAGTACAAGGTACTAACTCTAACTCTAACTTTGTTTTCTGTTGTTTTGAAAGAGTAAATGAGGGAAATAAAGTCTATTTTTTTTACATATTAAAAGAATGTCTCATCTGTAAACTGATGCCTTTAGGAGATTTTTCAGTCTTTCCTTGGGTTCTTTGTATGTACGTTTCAAGCTTCTGCGTTCTAAACTGTCGGTTTCACGCACAGCTACGGGCAATTTTAAGACCATTTTTGGGCTCTACATACACAACAAAAGTCCACTGAATGTGAATTGCAAATTAAAGGTCAAACTTTGACCAAGTAGGTACTCTGGTTAAGTAGTGCCAACCGTCTAAAAAATGATCATGGAGGAGAAATTAATAATCGTCGTTTGTGCCCGGCTGAAATTAGAAATCACTTGAATCTGACAAAAGTACAAATAAATAAAAAATTTTATGAAATTGAACCAATGAAAGTCAGACATTGCTTTTCAGCCATACTTCAACAGCAAATACACTTTATGTCATTCTGAGTCTGTGAATCAGAAACTGGATACAGAAACATTTTTGATCAGATAGTCTTAGAAAAGGCAGTAAAACTCGTATCTCCTGACTGACCTGCTGGTACAATGAAAAACCATTCCTTATCATGACCGTCTGTTTAACTTGGCCTTATAACTAGCATGTTGTTCAATCAATTATACTGTTTTCAACATACACTTATCTAAAATAAATGTAGTAGTAATTATACATCTCCTGAGTTGATCTGAGGGTTTTTTTTCAGCAGATCTGCCCCTATCTGAAAACAGAGCTGTCTCTCCATGTCAATAGTTGGTCTGTCCCGCTGAATTTTTCTGTTCAGGAAAATATTATAAAGGTTCCCTTTTCTGTTTTTGGATCGATATGCTTTCAGACACAAACATTTTTTTAAACCTTTATCACGCAAAATTCAACTTTAAAAAAAAAACTTTTAAGTTTATTATAATGTCATTTCCTCGTGAAAAACAACCCCAATGTGAAATATTTGCTCCATTCATGCATCTCTGAGCATTTCTCTTGTACCCTGCTCTCTGCGCACCAGCCTTTCCCAGTTCACAAAGACGACTGTTTCCCTCATTCATAAGAACAGCCCCTTCCAGGAAGAGTCTGCGCTGCCAGCACCGCCCCCAGGCTAACATACACACTTTTTCTAGCGGTGATTGGCAAAACACTTTCCTTTTAGCATCGACTCTAAGAAGAAGTGGTTCAGATGTTGTTTACGTGGAAAAATGCAGACACGCTGCCGAGGCCGGCTCTAGGATGACATCATGAAATGGGCGGCACCAACAAGAAAGGTGGTGCCTCAGAGATCGAGTTGTCTTACTTCCAGGTAGGAAAAGAAGCTAGCAAAAATAACTCATATTTCATAAATAATTTGTTCTTGAGTGTACCAAAAGGTAACATATGATCAAATATATGGATAGTTTACCACGAAAGGCTTAGAATATCATGGTATAGGACCTTTAAGGACATTTGTTTTTCCCAGCTTCATTTTTTAAAGATGTGGAGGTGGACAACATGTGGAGGTTCTCTTAAATGTCTTGCATTCTAGACTGCATCTCCAAACTGCAGTGATCTGTCAGAGTGCTGCTATTGTTGGTCACGGCAGCATTAGGATCTCACAGTCACCTCAGAAGCGCCACTCACCTGAAACAGTTACGGTGGTACAGCTTGCCGTCCATCAGGAACCGCTGTACCAGGTGGACGTGTTTGTGGCACGCGGAGCAGGTGCTGGTCAGGGTACTGTGTTTGGCAGCCGTCTCCGCGCCTTTCAGTGCAGGCTGGACTGACTGATGGCGGCCGCCCCGGGTTTGTTGGCAAGAAGGCGAACAAGGAAAAGACATAAGGGCAAGGGGAAATGAAGAGTAATGGGGGAGATCATACATGGAGTCAGGATTTGGAGACGTGGAACATTCCCTCTGCTCAGTTCGCTAACACCACACGAATCCTCAAGATCTTTCACTTCTAAATGTTAGCACTAAAATGTGAGTCAAACCAGGTATTTTTGGTATAAAAACCAAACTCTTCAGGTTAGTGACTAAATATTTGCTTAATTCATAACTGATATGTATAGGTTTGAAATAAAAGCTTTGTTTACTGAAAAAGATTTTAAAATATGCAAACTGCAAAAAAGGGTCAGAGTGAAATCACTGAGATAAAAAAATGACTGACTTCTTGTTTTCCTTCACCTCAAAACTTCACCTCCGCCCTCACCCTACCCTACTGCCTAGGTTCAGGGGTGGGGAGCACGTGTGAGGATGAAGAACAGGAAGATGAGGGAGAACAATGAGTTTCCATCTGAAGAGGGAAATGAGGGAGAAGGGGTAATGGAAAGGATGCGGTACAGGGTTTGGAGGAAACAGGTTGAAGGCATGCAAGACAAAAGAGAGACACAATACAGAGACTATCTTCATAGAGTTATTCTACCCATGTCCATGCTGGGCTGCAATCTTCACACAAGGAAGTCCGTGTATAAAAAGACAGAGGTGTCCATTGTTGCACAGTGACACGTGTTTTTGCAGTCCATGCATAATGAAAAGCATGTGATGCAAGTTCAAATACATTTGCTCATCCTAAAAAGAATATTTTAAAAAAGTGAGATCCTGTTGAGTTTTTTGACAATAATGTCATCAGGAAAATAAAATCAATCCTACAGATTGTTGTCATGCAGCTGTAGCAGGAAATATGCACACCCTGGAGTCTGCATAAACCCCAATCTGCCTCTTCCCATATCAAACTTACCTCAGTATCGACCACTTTGTCGTCTGTAGGGGTTAGAGGCTTCTTCTGGGCCGGCTCATTCTGGCCGGCAGGAGCCAGCCTCTTCATTGAAGGCGGGTTTGCTGAGGACACAGAAACAGAGGCCGTAATCATCACTCCAGCATGATCCACACGTGGCGACAGCACAAACAGGAAGCACACCTGTAGACCTGTTGCTGAAAAAGTTGTAGTACTGCGACACGTATGTGATGATGCTGAGACGGTCGGGCACTTTCATGGACACCATGTCTTCTGGGTCCAGCAGGGCAGGAATCCCCAGCTGAGACTCGGCCACTTCAAAAGCCTGTGAGGGGGGAAATAATGCTGATGGTTCACTGACAAATAGTGAGCCAACATCTTATGTGAAAGTCAAAATAATACAACTTTCATGCAGGATTTATGTTTGTAACTTTTTGAGTGAAAACAAGCACTAATTGTCAACTAGAAAGTGTGAATGCTGAACGTGGTCGCTGAATATGCTGAAGCTGTTTGCTGAAAATGCTAAAGCTATTTGCATAATGCTAAAAATGCTTAAGGGCTTAAAGTTGAAGAAATTGAGAAAGTGCACAAAGAACTCCAAATTAGCTTAAAAACTCCTGGAGAGGTCAGATTATCCTAAAAAAAACTATCACATTACTAAAATATTAGCTTGTCCAAATTAGTCTAAAAAAATCTGACTTTATTCCAAATTAGCCAAAAACATTAGCATGTTGCTAAAAAAAACTAGCTTAAATCCAAATTACCTCAAAAATCCTTAGTAGATGCCAAATTTGCCAAAAACAAGCTAACAAGTTGCTAAAATATTAGCTTAACTCAGAATTAGCCAAAAAAAACCTCAGTAGATGTCAAATAACCCAAAAAGCTTGCACGTTGCTAAAATATTAGATTAACTCCAAAGTAACCCCAAAAACCTCAGTATATGTCAAATTAGCCAAATAAGCTAGCATGTTACTAAAATATTTGCTTAACTCAGAATTAGCATTAAAAAGCTCAGTGGATGCCAAATTAGCCACAAAAAAATAAGGTAGGTAGGTAATAAAAACTAGCTTAACTCCAGAGTAGCTAAAAAAAAACTCAGAAGTTCAAAATTAGCCAAAAAAGCTAGCACATTGCTAAAATACTAGCTTAGCTCCAAATTATGCTGAAAAACCTCAGTATATGGAAAATTAGCTTTAAAAAGCTAGCATTTTGCTAAAGTACGAGCTCAACTCCACTATAGCTCAAAAAAACCTCAGTTAATGCCAAAATAGCCTAAAATGCTATTTTGGCATTTTGGTTACGCCCACTCGCCTGTGATCCTCCCTTGAGATGGTCCACAGCTGTCTGGACTTGAACTTAAATTGTTTGAACTCTATTTAATTACCTCTGTTTCAGTGCTCAGTGTCTTTTCATTACAGTTGCTTGTGGCTTTCACTTGCTGCACTGTGGTCAGCGTTTGGCTATGCTGGTGTTTTGAATTTTTGTTTGCGTTTTTCTATTTAAATACTAGACCTTTTCTCAACCTTGCTTGTTCTGCCCTGTATCTGGGTTGTCCTGATATTCTGCAAAATGACACTCTGTGTCAGGAAAGAGCAACAACGGTGAGTTTTTGTGTCGTGCTGAGGAGGAATTGTCCACCTGGATCTGGGACGTGTGGATCTGTATGGAACTTCATGAGCGTCTCAAAAGACTGGAGCGTGGCGCCTCTTCTCCTCAACAAACCAAACTTGATCCTCCAGTGCTTTTAGATGGTAGTGCTGAGGATTGTCCCTGTTTTCTCTCCTCCTGTCAGCTCCAGTGTGATTTTTAACCCTTCCAACTTTCCCTCTGAGCAGAGTAAAGCAGCTTACGCCCAAAGGCTTTTGATGGGCAGGGCTAAGTGGTGGGGTTTGGCTGAGTGGGGCCGAGGAGCAGATCATTTCAGAGCGTTTACCGCACTGTGTCTTGTCTTTATTTTTTTGACCTGACTACACCTCACTGCACAGCCGCATCCAGCTTAATTAACTTCAGCAAGAATTGTGTAGTGTTTAGGATTATTTGGTGGAAACCCTGGCAGCTAACCATCGATTGACTGATGAACTGTTAGTGAGTGTTTTCCATCAGGGACTCTCCCGCATTCCCTAGGATGAGCTTGCACTGCATGAGATGTCAGACAATCTGGAGGATTAATGCAAATTAAAAAATGATTGGAGTGGGACTTAATGAACCCAGTCTTCATCCTCTGCATCAGGGGTCCTCTCTGGTATCTCCCTGTCATTGTTTTTAGCTCATCGGACTTCAGATTAACATAGTAATTGTTACAACATTTTTCATGACAGCAGAATGAAAGCAGAACACAGAGTCAATGATTTGACTCACCAGCCGGTTGTTCTCGTAGACATTCTCTTCAGAAAGTGAGTCAAAGTCTCTGAAACCACAAACAACATTTAAATGGTTTTGTCATGAGGAAGCAGATTGGAACAGTAAATATCACAAAGAATAGATTTTCTTGCAGGTGTTACAGGAGACTGTGAAGGTGAAATGGGGAGACAGGACGACCGTATTTAGCTCACTGACTATATACTTGAAGTATGATCATCTACTGCTATTACTGGCTGCATGATAGACAGAAAAGGTGAGCAGCTGTGCCTCCCGCATACCGGAGGTGATGAATCATGAGCCACACATTTATGAGGTGAGACGTGGAAAAGAGGAACCAAAGGAAAAACCAGCAGGACCAATCAGGAGGCCGATCATTGCGAGGCCAAGCTGTGAAGTGCCAGGAAGTGAAGCTGGAAAAATTCCTGCAGTAAAACATCTGGTTGGAGGAAACCACGTGGACGTTTCAAGAAGGCAAAAATCCCTAAAATCAGCTGAGTGTTGGATCGACACAGAGTGACCTCTGTTCTCTTAGGCTCCCATAAGCTCAGTATCGGATCTAGTTCTTGTTACAAAAAGTCAACCGTGTCAACTCCACTTTAAATGCAGACTCCAACTGCAGCTACTGAAAATACTACCAGTTGGCCCCCAGGGCCAGCTGACAGCAAAAATATGATGGGGTGTGTAAAGAGAGAGGCAAGCCTAATCCACCCTGACTCCAACTTCAACAACAGATTTATTTTGGGAGAATAGCTGCAGAAAAGTGGGGCTCTGCAGATCAAACCAGAGCGCAAACTTTGAACATAAGAATAAAAGGTAAGATAAATGACTAACAATGACTCAGCATCTCTACGTGTCAGTATGATGAGCACCAGCAGCTCAGACTAAATATATGAACTAAATGTAGTTCAGATCTTGTGTCTGCAGCAGTGCTGCAGTGCCTGCTCTAGTTTACTGTCATCAAGGCAGTAAGTCATCCAAGCAGGGTGAGTGAAAGCTGGTTAAATGACTGTCCTAATAGTCTGCTCTGCAGCTCAGCCTGCAGTCCTGCAGAGGCACGCCTCTGCATTAGAGCCAAATCCAGTCTGACAGGTGGAGCTTTCTGCGCATTCTTAGTTGGATAAACTGTCCGTTTCAATCCCCGGCTTTCACCAAACGAAGAGCTAAACACAATCATGAGATGCATGAAAAGCTCAACTGTGAATAAGATTTCATCATCCTTGTACTTTCAACTTTACCGCTGTGCTCTTTAAGGTAGATATGTTCCGCTTCATTTAATCCAGACTACGCGTCCACCCCTGAATTCACTCACTGTATCTGTAAGACCAAAGTCATCCTGGTGTTTCTCATGACACAGTAGAATAAAGTCTAACACGGTTTATGGATGTATGTTCCTGTACCACAGAGTTGTATCTGTGCAGCATTGCAGATATGCAACTCTGATGATATACTCCACAACACATACAAATTTAGCTGCTCTGCTGCACGTGTAGAGCAATTAGTTTCCTGTGTAAACAGGAATTCCTGTCAATCTGCAAGAAAAAAAACTCTTAAACTTATGCTGGACACGAAATCCTTCCAGTACGTTAAAAAAGAACTCAACAATAGATGCATTAAAAAAATCCCACCAAAAGAAATGCAAACTATTCTATTTGGCTGCACTTTTACAAAGCCATCACTCAGTGAATCCCTGCACTGAAGTGTTTTCAATAGCAATCAGCTCAACACAAGCATTCACTCAATGTAATATTATAAATAGATAATAACAGGAGTATGCAAAAGACTAGGAATGGAGTGTAGTTTTAGGCCAGCTCACTTTTGGCCTGTTTTTGCATGGTTCATGTCTGCAGTTGTAGAACGTGAATGGATTTGATCTTGATCTGTCGTGGATGTGGGTGTAACAATCCATTTTAACAGTGATTTGATTCTTATTATAATCTGTGGTCGCTGATCCAATTCATAGTCAATATTGGTGCGTTTTGAACGATCCAATTCACGACTTAAAATTGATGTAAACCTAAAATGAAGTAAACCTAACAACGCCTGAATCCAAATGGTGTTTTCCAATGTGTTGCTGTTCCCCTTTCGGCGAGCTTTAGCTGATTCACACAGGTTGTTTGGTAGTTTTATGCCAAATGCCTTTCCTCACACTACCTTGTAGGCTATTTTATCTGGGCTGGGGACCTGCACAGGGAGACCCAGCCTGTTGCATAGTTTTTCAATGTTGTTTAGAACTGATTTATTACATTTTGAAACAACTGTTTTAACATATACAATACAGGTCGATTCAGTTCAATTTGATTAACAGTTGCCTCACACAGATCGATCTGGTTGGATAAATCGGGTCATCAGTTAATCGTTACACCCCCTAGTCGTGGACCATGCAGAAAATGAAGAAGTTTTGTTTCTAGCAGGTGGAGGGGAGCAGAGCTGCAAACGCATCCGATCTTGTCAGTTCCTCACACAACACTGACCTCTCTCCTGCTCAGGCTTTGCTAAAAACACATGAAGAGCAGACGCTTTGTTCAAGGGAGCAGCCATAACAACCGAGAAGGGACTTGGGTCAGCAATAACAAAAGCTAAAGGGTTCAAATGAGGTTAAACTCAACTCTGAACTTCATCTTTGTCATTTGATTTATTGAGACATATATTTTTGACCTGAATCTGTGTTGTTTACAGGGATGGGAATTCATATTCTGTATGTAGAAGAGTTTAAGTGTCTACAATTAAGAGTAACAATTAAATTATTTATGTGGATGTATGCATATCTGTATTTTCCAATCACTAATGATCCTAAGTTTGATTTATCTCTGTATGGATGTGTATTTCTGTTTGTTTTTGATTGCTTGAAAGGAACCAAATCCAACTCTGACAACAGACTGGAGTCAGAATAAGATGCTTGAGAACCAATAATAAAAAAACAGAAAAAAAAGAGTTGCAGAGGAGATGACTCTTTACTGTCGTCCTCCCATGAACAAGTGACATGCATGAAGGCTGAGGTGACTTACATCAGATCTGGTCTATGCCTGTGAATGATGGCACAAAACGCCAAGCCGTCCCGAAAGGACGCGGACATGTCTCTCACGTCCACGCCGCTGTAGCCCTGACACTGGATCCGACACCACTCCTGAAGAGCCTTCAGCGACCCCATCACGCCCCCGGCCGTGGAACTGCTCCCGAAGAGGGGAAGGAGATGACAAAACGCGTCCTCTTCTGTCCCAAACCCGTCAGGACGACACCTGGGCGCTCCAGGTCAAAGTTAGCTAACACAAACCCGCGCGAGCTTCATGTCTCGCCCGGAATCTAGACTTTTGAGGTCCGCTGCTCTCGAAGGTGAAGAAAACAAAGTTCTCCGCGGAGCCGCGTGAGCTTCGCCACCATAGCAGCCGCGCGTAAGCTCCGAGTTCGTTGATGTTCCTGGTTTCCTTTCAGAGATGCAGATATTTCTCGCAGAGGTGACAGTTTCCTCCGTAGGGGGTCACAGCGCGGTGTGATCATCGGCTGTTACAAGACCCGCAGCGGCTGGATTAAGACAGAAAAGTAAGGAACAACTCGACGGCCTCCACTCAGCAAAGGGGATTAAAGTGTTCCCGGGCCGACACTACCCGGGAAACGCTCTGGCGGAAATTACCCTTCAACTGAGGCATCTCATGAAAAATCTCCCGACTGTTCCTGTACGTACACAACTGTGTGTGCGCTCTACGAGAGGGTGGGAGGCTAACCGCTGCAAGAGCGAGACTCCCTACTCACGCGAGATGTTGCTTAGGTCACGCGGGATTTTCCGACAAAAGGGACTGCGACGAAGTCAGTGTTTGATTTGTAGTATCTTTTTTTTTTTCATAAAATGTTTCAGTATTTAAATTACTCTAATGAATTATTCATGTTTTAATCATTATTATTATTATTTTATTATTATTACTATTATTTTAGATTGCTGCATAAAATTAAAGTGATGAACACCAGCTGAATGACGACCGTTATATATATGTCTACGATGACGACACAATAATCATAATAATGATAATAATAAAGATATTAAAAATAATTATCTTGCAGACGTCTTCGGATTGGCTCTTTATTGGTGTTGTGTTGAACGTTAAATCGGAAACTCGTTTCAGGGTGGCAAAGATGGCGGCGGCGCCTTCAGATGGGGCCAGCCTGCAGTATCACATCAGTAAGTTCTCAAACATTGCAGGAACGGCTGGTTAAGTTTACGGTCTCATTGAGACAGCGAAAAGACTCGGCTTGATGACTCTCAGGCGCCTGCGCGGTGTCACGCTCCCTGGCTTCAGCCCGCAGACTGCGGCGTCTGAAGTCAGACATGTCCTCCGTCAAAAAGTGCTGCTGATTGGGACAAACATTACTGATCTCCACTGTTTCTAGCTTTGACTTCCAACGTCAAAGGCAGTCGGAGATTCGCGACCACCTCAGTCATTCCGGTACCGAATGTTAACCGAACCAGTGAGCTTCCGGAGGAGCGTCCTCTCTTCAGCCAAACCGACGTGTTGATATCCTCTGTCGTGAAGTGTCAAACTTCATGACAGCGCACGTCTTGGTCAAAGCCCACACAATCCGTGTTCTCTTCTGCAGACAGAGCCACCAACCCCCTGAACAAGGAGACGGACTGGAGCAGCATCAAGGCGTTCTGTGAGGACCTCGGCCATCACCAGGATGGGTGAGATGCTGATGGTTTATGTCACCGAGAATAAACAATTTTTTATATGGGTTTTTAATCAAACAACAGAAATCACCTTTTTAATTGACATGACATTTCGGTATCTTCCTCCAAAATGATGACACATATCCAGGGGCGGACTTAGCAATTTGGGGGCAAACGCAAACAAATGCATGGGGCCCTCTGGGTGGTTTTATTTTGTTTTTGTTTTTTAAACTTAACTAGGATCAAATGTTTGTTGAATAACTTCTCCACTCGTCCATTTTTGAACAACATCGGTGACAAGAATCCAAATGTTTTGAAAAACATCTAAAAAGTTAAATCTAATCATTTAATTGTTAAAGAAATGTATTGTATGTACATTATTTTTGCTTTGAATAACATATTGAAATTATTTCATGTGCTAGTTTGTTACCCAACCACTTTCTAGTGGGAACAAATTTGGTTCTTCTGCCTTTTCTTAAATTTGTCATGTTTTTAGTAAAGAAAACAAAGAAACAAAAATACTTAAAGACCCCCTCCAATGAAAACTGGGTTTTTGTGTGTGTTTTTTAACACGTTCTTGTTGCATTTTTCTCCTAATAGAAAACATATTAGGAAAAGTAAGCTTAAAATTGAATTACTGAGTCTTTCTCTTTTGAGCTAACATCTGGCCCAAAACAGTAGGCGCTGGATAGCTTACCATTTTTGTTACACTGCTAATGTTAGTTTATGGGTATCAGTAGCTGTAAGCTAACGGGAAATTGTGTGAACAAAGGAATGATGGGATATCAGCAGAGGGTTACTTCTGATCCAGTAGCCCCGCCCACAATTCAGAGGTGAATTTCTAACCAACTTAATAAAAGGACACAAGCTTTTTGATTTTGGCTAAAAATGACATCATAATAATTAAAAGACCACTGGGAACAATTTTACAAAAGATCAAAATATAGTTGGAGTAGGACTTTAAATAAAAATGGGTGAAAATGGTTTAAATTGTTTATAAAAATTGTTTTATACGTTTATATCAAGCCTTAGAGAGTGTGTGTGGGGGGGCAGCCATTCGCCCACCTTTGCCTAATGATTGGTCAGCCACTGCATATATACATTTTTAAAAAATCAACTCACTCACTCATTCATTGACAGAATGTCCATACCATCTTGGTTTCAGTCATGTGATAAATCAGGTTGTGTAATCTTTTCAGCTCATCACAGAAAAATAATGCTTCTGTTTGTTCCTATCAGCCCTCAGCTTGCCTCCAGACTCCTGGCCCATAAGATCCAGTCTCCTCAGGAATGGGAAGCCATGCAGGCACTGACTGTAAGAGCAGCACTACTTAGAAGAACTCAGAAAAGTTGTTCCATGTTTTTTTGCCCTTTTTTTTTTTTAAAGCAAAGTGTGTTGATTGTACAGGCTCTGGAAACATGTGTGAACAACTGTGGGAAGAGATTTCACACAGAAGTGGGAAAGTTTCGCTTCCTGAATGAGCTCATCAAGGTGGTCTCACCAAAGGTAGAACCTGGGCTTTTCTGTCTTTTTGGATTAGATTAAACTCGTGAATTTTACTTTGATCAAAACTTAAAGACCCACTCCAATGAAAATGTTGTTTTTAACATGTTCTTGTAGCATTTTTCTCATGATGGATTTAATTCAATTCAGAGGTACCTGAATTATTCAGTTCAATTAGGCACAGAGGGAGGCTGGTGACACTGAGTCTGAATGGACCATGTTCTCCACCTCCATTGTCTCTGCTGCTGTTTGGAGCTGTGGTTGCTCTCTGTGCCTGTTGTGGCAGCAACCCGGTGGTGGACAGCGGAAGTAAAGGATGTCATCAAGCTGAAGAAGGAGTTCGGTGAGGCCATAGAGAAGGTCTATCAGTTGGCCTCGAAGAGGTTCTGGCAAACTGTTTGGCTCCCCAGGAGGGGAAAGTAGTTTTCTGCAGGCACCGTTTTCAGTGCAGGTGAGGAGCGTTATCCGGCGGTGGAAGGAATACTTCGAGGATCTCTTCAATCCCGCTGACACGTCTTCTCTTGAGGAAGCAGAGGCTGAGGACTTTGGGGTGGGGCTGTCAATTACCCAAGTTGTGGTCACCAAGGTAGTCAATGAGCTCCTTGGTGACAAGGCACTGGGAGTGGATGAGGTCCGCTCTAAGTGCCTCAAATCTCTAGATACTGTGGGAGTGTCTTGGCTGACACGTCTCTGCAGCATCATGTGGCAGGCGGTAATGGTACTACTGGACTGGCAGACAAGGGTGGTGGTTTGCCTTTTCAAGAAGGGGTACCGGAGCGTGTGTTCCTTCTACCGGGGAATCACACTCCTCAGCCCCCCTGGCAAAGTCTAGAGTTTGTCCGATAGTCAAACCTCAGATCCAGGAACAACAGTGTGGTTTCCATCCTGGTCGTGGAACTGTGGACCAGCTCTACACTGTCTTTAGGGTGCTGGAGGGTTCGTGGGAGTTCGCTCATCCAGTCCATTTGTGTTTTAAGGATTCTGAGAAGGCGTTCAAATGTGTCTCCCGTGGTGTCCTGTGAAGGGTGTTATGGGAGCCTTACTGAATGCTGTCTGGTCTCTGTATGACCAGAGCAGGAGTTTGGTTTGCATAGACAGCAGTAAGTCAGACCTGTTGGAATCCGGGTTGCCCTTATCCCCAGTTCTGTTCATAGTCTTTCTGAACAGAATTTCTCGGGGCAGCGAGGGTCCGGAGGGGGCCTTGTTTAGGAACCACAGGATTTCCCCTTTGCTCTTTGCAGACAATGTTTTCCTATTGGTTTCATTGAGTCAGGACCTCCAGCATGCATTGGAACGGTTTGCAGCCGAGTGTGAAGTGGCTGGGATGAGGGTCAGCACCGCTAAGTCTGAGGCCACGGTTCTCAACCGGAGAAGGGTAGTTTGCTCTCTCTGGATGGGTGGATCGCTCCTTTCCCAGGTGGAGTTTAAGTATCTTGGGGTCTTGTTCATGAGTGTGAGATCAACAGGCAGATTGGTGCGGCTTTCACCGTTATGTGGTCGCTGTACCGGTTTGTTGTGGTGAAGAGAGCTTAGCCAGAAAGCAAAACTCTAAGTTTACGGGTCGATCTTCACTCCAAAACTTGACCAAAAGAACGAGGTCCCGAATCCAAGTGGTTGAAATGAGCTTCCTCTGTAGGATGGCTGGGCTCTTCCTTAGAGATAGCGTGAGAAGCTAGGTCACCCGGGAGGGACTCTGAGAAGGGCCACTGCTCCTCCACATCGAGAGGAGCCCGTTGAGGTGGCTCGGGCATCTGGTTTGAATGCCTCCTGGACTCCTCCCTGGGGAGGTGTTGCGGGCATGTCCCACTGGGTGGAGGCCCCGGGGAAGACCCAGGACACGCTGGAGAGACTATGTCTCTCTGCCTGCCTGGAACGCCTTGGGGTCCCCCCAGAGGAGCTGGAGAGGAAGTGGCCAGAGAGAGGGAAGCCTGGGCATCTTTACTTAGACTGCTGCCCCCGCAACTCGGTCCCGGATCAGCAAAAGAAGATGGATGGATTGATGGATGTATCAATTCAAAGAATTTTACTTATCCCCGAGGGGCTATTTTAAGGTGCAGAGAGTGGCACATTGAAAAACCAAAAAGGAAGAACTACTGATGGAGGACATATAGAAAGAAGGTGGGCCAATGTCTCCAATCTCTGCTCCATTCTAAATCATCCACTTGGAGACAAATAGATCCATGTACGTCTTCATTTTCCTCTTCTGAGCTGGAATCTAGCTCAAAACTTTACAGCCGCATAGCTGATATTTCTTGCTGTTTTTTTCTATGCTAATGTTAGCTTGTGGTTGTGAGGAATTGTAAGCTAGCGGGAGAGAGTGTCAACAAAGGTATGCTGGGATATCGACGTGAGGGTCCTCTGCCAAAAGATCCACCCTCAACTCAGACGCAAAACACCGAGCGTTCCTCAGCCCTGAGCTTGGATCAAGTTTTCTCCTGGAGATGCTGGTTTTGTTTGTCAGAAAAAAAATGTGGTCTGCTGCCTTGTGTGTTTGTTTGTGCGTGTAGTATCTAGGTTGCCGGGCTCCAGAGCCAGTGAAGAAGAAGATCCTAGAAATAATGTATAGCTGGACTGTGAGGCTCCCTGAAGAGACCAAGATTGCTGAAGCTTATCAGATGCTGAAAAACCAAGGCAAGTGCCTCAGAGATTATTATTCCCTCAAGCCCTTTATATTTCCTTCTGCATGTTTTGTGTTAGTGTAACACATCACAGCCCTTTTCTACAGTCTTACTTCCTTTATATTTATAGTTCTCTTTGTTTGCCTGAAATTATTTTATAACAGTATAGGTCGATTTGATTAACAACTTGCCTCAGACAGATACATCTGGTTTGATTGTAGGAATATCAATTAATTCAGTGATGAAGTCGATTCACTGTTACACCGCTATTATATACAAATAAGAGGAACACGTGAATCTGGAGCTGTGCAGTTTTCTTCTTTTGCATCAGGTGTTTCGTTGCTTTTGTTATTTCCAGGTATTGTTAAGCAAGACCCTGTGCTTCCTGATGACAGCCCCCTCCCACCACCTCTACCCAGAGCCAAAAGTGACATCTTTGATGACGAGGAGAAATCCAAGGTAAGGAGGTGCAGACATGAGTGAAGGAGCAGGAAGTTTCAAAGTTTGACTTGCAGTCAAACAAGTTTGATTTTAATCTTTTGGAAAAGTGTATTTGTGTTCAGCTAATTTGTCCCTCATAAGTCTATGAAATGATGGAGTGGTGGAACATTGTGGAGGAACTGGTGGTTTACAGAGTTCTCCTCCTCCTCATCCTCCTTTTGTAGACGCTGTCGTGCTTGTTGAAGAGCACTCATCCTGATGATTTAAGAGCAGCGAACAAGCTCATCAAGGGAATGGTCCAGGAGGTAACAGAGGCTTTCTTTACTAAAAGTGCAGTTAGGAACCAACACACTGAAACAAAGAAATAGAACTGGTTCTAACTAGGGCTGGGCGATAAAACGATAACTATTGATATCGCGAAAGTACTTTTTCTCGATAGTAACCCAATAGTAACACAAGACCCCACCGCTGCAGTCACTTCACCTGTGCAACGTTTAGTTTGGCTGATGAAACAGTGGAAGATGTGGAGATTTATTACAGGATTCAGTCAGAACTGGAGGATGAAGCTTCTTCACTTAAAGCAGCAACACACAGATTTAAATAATGTGTTGATTTGGAGACAGCGCTGTTGTTAGACACTAATGCTATGATGCTAGCTTGTTAGCCGCTAATGCTATGCAGCTAACTAGCTGTCCTGTGTGATCACAGGACACACAGGACATTCATTAAAACATTATATTCTAAATAATAACAGAGTTGAATCCACTGTTTAGCAGTGTCTGTGTATCATAACAGAGTCTGTGTTACACTGGAAACTGACCTGTCAGATGTTGTGCTCAATCCTCCCGCCTCCTTAAAGCTTTCAGCTTTAATGTCAATAATCATATATAATGACAATAACCCAAAACTTTATACTTTTTTCAGGTGTTTTTTTGTATTGATTTGTAATAAAATGTGATCAACTGGAGGCAGAATTGGGCAATATCTAGTAAATCTGTCTGTTCTCTCAGCATGTTTGAATTTGAGTTTACAGTTAGCTTACAATAAAGACGAGTTCATACCATTTATAAATTACTTTTATGCCATTTCATTTTCTTTAAAAAAAATCTGAAAAATTTCAAAAAGTAAAATCCTTAAGATATTTTTGTGTAAAATAGTATCAGAATTTAGCTCATAATATGTTTGGCCGGTAGATTTTTTTTTTTTAACTGGCCAACTTGGCCAGTGTTTCAAAAATTATATTTCAGCCCCTATGTGGAGTTATTTTAGTTATTTATAATCGGACAAAAACAAGAGTAACGTGCACTACAAATATATAGAAGGCATGTTCCTTTAGTTCCTAGATAAGTCACAAGATGTTGACAAAAATGTAAATTTTATGTTTGTTCCGTAAAACTCCAACATTAGAATTTATTTGTAGAATTAATGCTTTATTTTTAAATGGAACTGATCAAGCAGTTTAGTGTTGTGTTTTATTTATATTCTCTTTTGAAACTTAAAAGCTTTTGCTTCAATTTTCAGTTTAGTTTGTAATATTTATGCCTTTTTTAATTTCTGGGGAAAAAAATGTTGCATCATGTTCCTTCAGTTCTTCTGTTATGTTTAAAGTATGATAGGAAATAAATATTGAAATCTAAACAACCTGCTGATGATCACACATTTCTCTAATGAGCTACAGAGCGTTCAAATTTGACAGATATTGGTTTATATCGCGATATATATCGTTATTGCCTGATATGAAAAAAAAAATCGTGATGTAAATTTTCACAATCGTATTTGCCCAGCCCTAGTTCTAACTGTATTTATGATCTTTGAAGGTGAAAAATAAACTAAAATTAAAATTAAAAACTAAAATTCCTGAACATTTTGATCATGTTTACTATTAAGAGAAATGGTCTGAAGTTGTTGATGTTTCCTTGTTTTTACTGTGCTAACGAGGAACTGGTGCTTCCAGGATGAAAAGCGAGTGGAGAAAGTATCAAAGCGAGTCAACGCCATTCAGGAGGTGAAAGAGAGCGTGAGCCTGCTGAGTCAGCTGCTGGAGGGAAACGGCACGGAGAGCTTCTCCCAGAGCAACCAGGAGCTCATTAAGGTTGGGAGAGCTCAGCAACTTTGAGAAACCATTTTCTGTCATTTTACAGGCTTGTGTTTCCATTTCAAATGTTCCAGAACATGCTGACATGCCAAAATGTTTGGAAAATTCCACAGCTGTTCTGGTTCTTTTTCATTCCAGAAAGGAAGATTTTACCATCCTTTAAACATTAAAGAGAGATTGTTAAAAAAAAAAAAAAAAAAAGAGCTTCCTTTTATTCTTTTAAATATTTCCACATGCAGGATCTCTACCATCGATGTGAAAAGATGAGGCCGACACTCTTCAGACTTGCCAGCGACACAGAGGACAGTGATGAAGCTTTAGGTAATTCTGCGTAGACAGGCTTGAATCCCCCTGAGATACTGCTAACTGCTCTGTCACTTACAGCGGACATCCTGCAGGCCAATGATAGTTTGACTCAGGTCATCAATCTGTACAGACAGCTGATTAATGGCGAGGAGGTTACAAAAGACGGCATCCACACAATCCCACACCAAGGTGAGTCCATAAGGCACACTTTCCAGGTTCCAGAACTGGGTAGAACTTTGCCTAAAAGTGTGTGTGTTTTCGGCAGACTCAAAACCAAGCAGCAGTTCAGCACTCTTAGACTTAACAGGACTTAACCTCTCGGGGAAGACAGAAGCCTCCAATGCAGAGCTCTGCAGCATGACTCTCGGTAATAATGCAGGATTGAGTCTGTTAGACGATGAACTCGTGTCTTTGGGTAAGAGAACACATTCAGATGTGCTGCACCTCAAATCAAGTGGGATTCTTGTGGTGATTCTTTTTGTCATTTCTGATCTCCTAGGACTGAATGTAACAGAAAACTGTGACTCAAACAAAGCCTCTCAGGTGCGTTACATCATTTCTGCATCGCTGCATGCAAAAAGAACGTCTTTGGACCAGCTACGACTGACATAGACTCTGTTTGAAATGTTGAACCTCAGTCATCAAATGCTGCAGAGCTGACCTCTCAGAGTGCGCCAGCAGCAGTGCTGGTTCCAGCTGCTGCTCAGCTGCTGCCGGCTCCACCAGGAGGAGGCTCCTCTGCCAAAGGCATGGATGAGCTGGACTTGCTAGGAAAGACCTTGTTACAGCAGTCTCTACCTCCAGAAAGCCAGCAAGTCAAATGGTAAAAGAGGAAACGGTTAACCATGACGGGATGGACTCTTGCAGCTTCCACGTCACGCAGTTTTGGTTCTTCTTGCAGGAACCAGACCCAGCCTCAATCTAGAGTCCTTTTAAGAGACATGGAGACCAAGTCCAGCCTCAGCACCGGGCCTGCTGCTCCCATGTCCAGCCCAGCCATTCACTCAGAGAAGCCTTGCACCGTCCTCGTCTCTAACCCTGCAGAACAAGGATCGTCTTCAGCCCCTGATCTTTATGACAACATCTCACTAGCTGACGTTACTGTGCCTCTCGAGTCCATCCACCCAAGTAAGAACCTGAAGCAAAATGCGCGGCAGGATTTGCCAATTAATCTTCGCCTTAGAGTCAGTCTGGCTGTGATGGAAAACTCAGTTCTGTGTGGTATTATAGTATTAGAGCAAACATGGATAGAACTTTGAGGGATTCTCTCAATGTTCCATTTATTTTTGTTTTTTAAAAGGATGTTTTTCTGATGTGAAGATACCTTGTTTTCCTTCTAAAAGTCACAGTTTGATTAAACCATGTGAGCAAAAGTATGAAGAAGAACGGCAGGAGAACATTTTTGAAAGCTATAAACAAAGAAGATCATTCTTTGATCACTGGAAACCTGCATGTCTCCGGTGTTTCAGGCAGTCTATTGCCAGTGACTGTATTTGACAAGAACAGTCTGCGGGTTTTGTTCACCTTTGCACGGGACTGTCCTCCTTTGAGACCTGATGTGCTGGTGGTGATCATCTCCATACTGTCCTCAGCCCCCGTACCTGTCACCAACATCCGTTTCCAGGCTGCCGTGCCCAAAGTAAGTGCCGGTTCCTCTGCTCTTCATCCGTCAAGCCTGAGCCTGCTGCGTTTCGAGACTCACCGGTTTGACTGTTCGCTCACACTGCTGTTGTCTTGATAACAAACTGACGCTAAACAAACTCACAAGGGAAGGTTTGTTAGTCGTGGATGTTATGAACTGCATCGTTTTGAACTTGTGTTTTTCAGGTGATGAAGGTAAAGCTGCAACCCCCCTCCAGCTCTGAACTCCCAGCCTTCAACCCCTTCCTGCCTCCAGCCGCCATCACACAGATTCTGCTGCTGGCCAACCCTCACAAGGTACTCCTCCTCCATCTCCTCCGGATCTTCTTCCACGTTGTCATGGTGATGAGATCCCGAGTCTTTCTCGTTTCAGGAAAAAGTCAGGCTGCGGTTCAAAATAACATTCAACCTGGGGGGAAAATCTCAGGATGAATCTGGAGATGTGGACCAGTTCCCTCCCCCCAACACCTGGGGGAACCTGTAGTGAGGAGCCTCCTACAGCTGCTCTGGGTGGTTTCAGTCTTTGTTCTGGGAGTTTGGACACGACGGGCTTTGTGATAACAAGTTACCTGTGCCTTCTTTTCTTCTGCTCCTCCTTTTTCTCTCTTTCTCCAAAAACTCTGTGGCATGTGTTGACATCAAGCTGACAGAAGGATTCAATCCAGCAACTTTGTGGAGACGTTTGAAGCTGTCCAGCTCACAAACATGAGTGAAGGACATGGAACCACCCGTGTCTCAGCAGTTTCTTTGGACAGCGTGTCTTTTCCCTTTTGTTTACCAGCTCATGCAGAGGAACTGAAACTACAGGAAGCAGCTGGTCCCTCAGTATCATCTTGTCGCTTTTCTCAATCAGACCTGTTCAGTCTGGGGGGGACTGAGAAGCTGCAGCGTGGTCATGAATGCCGAAAGGGTCCTCAGGCTTGTTGGCTTTGTGTCTCTGGTTTGTTTCAAACGTTTTCAGTCAGAATATCAGAAGCCCTGCAGGTGAGCTGGTTGTAAAAACCCTTTGATTTTCTCTCATCAGTGTCCACAGATATTCTTCTTTTCTGCACTATGTTTTCAACAGGTGGGACACCACCTTTCATGTTTTACACTAAAATGCACTTTTGTTTTGAAATCATTTTTTTTGTACTATTTTGCATTGATTTACCCAAAGAGGGCATGTGAACTCTTGCACGGGCGCTGCAGCACCTGGTTTGATTCTGCCACTTGTGCCTGAGTTGTCCCGTTCTTCTGCCTTTTTTTATGTTTGCAGGTTTTGTTTTTGTCTTTTCCCTTTGTATAACATATCAAATCATGTTGTTACCTGAAAATGCTGACTTGACTGGGGAAGGGGTTTGATGTAAACCTCCTGGGTTTATATATAAAATAAAATGAAATCAAAAGCAGTCCGGCGAAAGCAAGTTAGATTCTTTTTTTTTTTTTTGCTGCCAAAAGGAAAACCTCTGAAGACGCACATGCAACTCCATGGCCTTAACGTCATCTTTCAGGTGCATTGTCACTTATTTTACAATATTGAACACAGAGGATGAAAAAACTGATGAAAGTATGGAATTTGATCACGTAATTCAAAATCCATTTGTCAATCATCTAAATAAATCCAGACCTGAATCAAAAGCTTGTTCATATGAAAATGCCAATTAAAAACAAAGCATTAAGACTGGAGCTAATATTCAGAATAGAACAAACATTTTAAAGATGAGGTCCGAACATCTGTATTGTGTTCTGGTTACCATGGTGCAGTCTCCTAGTTCCAGGATTAGCAGAATAATGTACACATTTAATATTAAATGCAAGCTCACACAGAGCTGAGACACAAAAATGTCTTTGAAACAAATAAAGCCCAAACTAAATGTTTTTAATTTATAAAAAAAAAAAAACACCAAGTGACAAAACAAATCGCTATTACTTCAGTTGTTACTTACTACACTATAGAAATAGCTAGAGGCATGCATAAGAAAATTATATAAGACTCTACAATTGTTTCTTAACATTTAAAAACTGGATCAAAAAGCGCTAAAATACTGACGTTTGACAAAACTGGAGAAACGGCTCAAAACTAAAACGCTGAAAGTGGTTTGATAAGGAGAAGCGTCTGGAATGTGTGCATGAAAACTCATCTGATCTGCCTCAAAATGAATATAAAACACTTGTGGTGGAGGGGGGCTCATCTTTCCAAAAGAGAGTAGAACTCCCCTCCATGATTTGTGTTTTAGACCAGATTTACACTCGGAGTCCCTGCCTCAGAAAAGACCTCTTCTGGAGATCAGGACAGCAAAAACACAAAGCTGAGAAAATGTGCTGCCATCATTTCTGTGGGGGTAGGGGTCCCGGAGCGCCCGGGGGAGGCGGCGGGGAGGAAAACGGGTAGGGTGGCTGCCCCATGAAACCCATGAGTGGGGGCTGTGGGGGTTGGACAAACGACTGAGCCATCAGAGGCTGGGGGGGGGAGGGCAGGAGGAGGAGCCTGGTTAAATTGCCCTGGCAGCTGGCTGGGCTGTTGCTGACCGGCCCCTCCACCCACCGTGGGACCTCCGGGCCTAGAGTTATAGCCCCCACTGTTGTAACTCTGATACTGATCAGGAGCCCCCGAGTTAAAACAGTTCCGGTTATCCCGGTCTCTGTCCCTGTAGGACGAGGAGCGGTCAGCATCCCGGTTGTTACGGTTATCCCGGCCGTAGCCGCCGCGGCTGTCTTTGCTCCCGCCACCGGAGCGCATGCGCCGATCGCACTCGTCCTGATACATCAGGTTAGGGTTGTTGGAACTGCTGCCACGGTAACGCATCCTTCCACCTGCATAAACACACACGTTAGCTCTGCCGCTGAACTTCTCTGACCAATGACATCAGAACAAAACAGCCCCGCCTACCGCCGCCTCCCCCTCCGCGGCCCAAGTCCACGAGCTGAAGAAGTTTAGGATTGATGGCTTGGCGGGCCTCTTCCAGAACCCGGACAAGGTCCCGGGCCTGGCGCAGGTTTCCCGGGGTGAAGAAGGTGTAGGCCGTGCCCTTGTTGGTGCTGCGGGCTGTTCGGCCAATGCGGTGAACGTAGTCCTCGGAGGAGCTGGGATAGTCATAGTTGATGACAAACTTGACGTCTTCCACATCTTTAGGATGAAACAGATTCATTCCAGCACCAGAGAAGAAGAAAACACCAAAGTGAGGTTCAGGAGGGGAAACAGAAAATGTTTTTGCATATTAAGTTAAAAGCTTTTTTTTTATGTTTTTTTTTTTTTTTTACTCGGGCGTCAACTTACCTGTTTTAATCAACCAGCGTGCAAAATTCCACACATCAAAAGATATGTTTCATTGGAGCTCTAGTCACTTGATTGATCTAAAACCAGCTTTTATCTTAGCAGAGATGACATTTCAGGTGAAATGGTGCGGAGAGTCTGTTTCTCATTACAGAAGAGGTGGGGCTCTGACAGCCGTCTCCCGTCTCCCCTCCATCACAGCAGAGGGACTTGAACCATTCGGACGTGCCACGCTTTGACCGGATCAAACACAGTCGTGTGTAGAAGTCATAAGCTTCTTTCCCTTCCAGATCGCTTTACTGACAAAAATCGCATCACGGTAGGTTTAAGGACCAAGCTGGTTTCTGCCTGAACTACAGGAGAAACTCAGAAGAACTTGGAGTCAGCAGTGCAGATCTTTTATCTCCAGCTTCACCATTAACTTCACAAATCCCCTTTTATTTTAGCTTGATCTGATTAATTTCCTGTTTGAAAAGTTCCCACAAAACAGAAGCAGTGAAGCTGCACAGTAGGACGTTTTGAGTTTCATTTTTTAAAACAACTGTAATTTTGACTTGTGTTGTCCATAAAGAGGCGCCGCCTTCGGCACACGGCTGTATCTGTATCTGAGACATGAGCACCAAGGCAGCAGCAAAATGTATGGTGAGTTTGTGGAGCAGTTATGGCAGAGGGGTGCTGAGGTACTTACCCCCTTCATGTTGTTTTTACAAAGGCAGTCCCCCCTGATCAGTCCTGGTTCAAAGGGAGGGGGTGAGGAAGACAGGAGTCCTCCTCTGCTCAGCAACGCCAGGCAGGAGCAGAACCATCAAACAACACACAGACAGACAGACGGACGGACAACGGCTGGTTCTGTTGCTCTCTCGCCGCATTGCAGGACCCTCCTCAGACTCTGGCCAGGACTGGATCCAGACGAGCCCGTCTAACTGTCTCCCGTTTGTCTGCTTTTTGGGGGCGGACCGATGAGCAGACATACAGGAACCTCAGGCTGCTCCCAAGGAAGGCTCGCTGGATTTACTAACAAAACTGGGCAGGGGGGATGTCATTTAGAATCAGAGGGCTTTTAGCCCCTCTTAAGCTAATAAAGCCTCTACTTTAACGTGACTGGGGAGGGGGCAATGACAGCAGCACAGACTGTTACAGCTGCCGTGTGCTGCCAAACCCTGAGAGGAGAAGAGGGGAAAAGAAAATGAGGACAAAGTCACAGAAATTTTACTGAGTTAAGACACTTTAACTTCTCCCCCTTCTCAGATGATCCAGCCAGCACAATCTAGTCATCCCATCCCTCAGACACTCCTCCTGTTTTGAGCATCTTCTTTTCTTTTTCAGCAAAAACAAACATGTGTGAATGTGTTCTGACAGGAGAGACGAGGAGATAAGGAGGTTTTGCCCCACACGGCCCTCCTTTCGGGCAGCATGCCAGAGAGCCCCGCTTGCAGGAGCCTCGTCATTGCAGTAACAAGAAACAGACAATACAAAGGGAGAATCAGAGGGCCTACAATGTGTTATAACTGAGACAGCTGACGACAAGGAGAACATCCTTCAGCATGGGGGCGTCACTCTGTCACCGTACACTTCATTTTTTTTGTAGTTAGCATGACACAAGCCAATAAAACTACCACTGCATCTGATTGGAGAATGGCTCTCCACAGGTTCATCGTGCTCTCTGGATTACACACTTACCCACGGTTTGGGACAACAAAGAAAACCTCTAAAGAGAACCTCGTGTTAAGCAGTTTTCCCGGATCAAAATAAACAGACTTTTAATGGAGATGATGCTGATTGTGTACATGCAGGAACATACCCAGCCCCCGAGAGGCCACGTCTGTTGCGATCAGAATGGGGGCTTTGCCGCTCCGAAACTCTGATGGTCGAAAGGAAAAACACAGCTGATTCCCAAAACAGAAATGAACAAAAAGCAGAGGTCCTCCTCTTACCTGTCAGCACCCAGTCTCTTTCTGGCTGGCTTTTGTCTCCATGAATACACATGGCTGGCCATCTAAAGACAGTAACACACTTTAAATACACAGATCAGTTCATACACTAAGTACTGAATGATGATGAGTGTCTTCAGGGTATCTGGCGGTTTTAAAGTCCCACTTTGATCGTCTTTTGATCCATTGTAAAATCGTTCCCAGTGGTCTTTTAATTATGATTATGATATTTTTAGCCAAAATAAAAAACCTGTGTCGTTTTTTAAGACATATTTTCTACAGCGCAGCAGGAGCTCATTGGAAATTTGTCTCAGAGTTGTGGTTGGGCCAGTTGGTGTGGAAGTAAGCCTCCACTGATATCCCATTATTCCTATGTTTACACATAGGAATAAGTCTCCTGGAGACTCCAAACCTGTTCCTTGTGAGCCACTGCCCTGCTTGTTTTGCAGGTAACCCTGCTCTAGCAATTACCGATCACCTGGATCAGATGTGGTTAGTCAATCGGAAACTGGGATCACTCAATCCAGCTAATTAGAGGAATCCAGATTCAGAGGGAGTGTGGCTTTCAGAATACAGGATTTTCATACGGAGACACATTCAGCAGGATCTGCAAAAGCATCGCCTGACATCTCTGTAACCATTTGGTTTTATTTATCTACCTTCTGGAACAAATTCAACACACTGCTAGGAGCAACTGCTGTCACTCAGCTGATCCGCTTTAACAAAACACACACTGAGCTTCTGTTTTCATGTCATAGAAAACACTCAAACAACACGTCGATTTATGATACTTAACCAAAGCTTTGTGAACACATTAAGTATAATAAACTGAGCTGTTCTTCCCACTGAAACATGGGGCCTTCACTGAGTGTGGTGTGGACTGCAGGTGATGCGTTGCTCCAAGCTCAAATGTTCATTAAAAGCGTCTGCCGAGTTCTTCCTCACCCATCACGCCTCATTTTCCGGGTGAGATCGTCACAGCGTTTCTTTGTCTCCACAAAGATGATGGTTTTGTTCTCCTTCTCTGCCATGATCTCCTCCATCAGCTGAATGAGTCTGTCGACACAGAGAAACAATTTTCAGTTCAGTTTCAGAAACCATCGACTCACTCCTGCTCTGAGTGGCCATGCTCCAGCTTCACTGGTGAAGGCCATCCATCCGGCTTTTCTTACTTGTTGTCCTTTTCATTCTCCATGCAAACATCAACAATCTGTAGGATGTTGTGGTTGGCGCTGAGCTCCAAAGCGCCGATGTTAATCTGAATATACTCCCTCAAGAAGTCCTCTGCAAGCTGCCGGACCTCCTTAGGCCACGTGGCGCTCCACATCAGAGTCTGTCTGTCCGGCTGAAAGAGGAAAAAAAAAGAAAAACTTCAGAGATGGGACTGGCTAATGTCCAAATTCTGACTTCATCTTCTTTTTACCTAATTAAACAGAAAAGATTAAGAGCAAAAGAGTAAAAAAAAAAAAAAGAGACTAGAAAATTTTAAGACATAGACACACTAAACTACATCAAGAAAAGATGAAAAAAGAAAATACAAAAAAGCAACAAAATGTAAACTGTTTGACAGCAGCTATTTTCTTAAGTAAAAAAGTGTAACAGTGACTTCAGATCATACCCTGATTTGTTCAACTATCTTGCGAATCTGTGGCTCAAAGCCCATGTCCAGCATGCGATCAGCCTCATCAAGGACCAGGTAGGTACAGCGGCGCAAGTTGGTTTTCCCCGCCTCCAGGAAGTCGATGAGACGTCCCGGTGTGGCAATGCAGATTTCAACACCTGGAAACGGAGTGTCATTCATCAACAACCCTGAGGGGCGCACAAGCCGCAACAGGGACAGGAACATGCTCCCACCTCTTTCCAGGTCTCGAATCTGAGGCCCTTTTGGCGCTCCGCCGTAGACACAGGTGCTTTTGATGCGGGAGGACTTGCCATAGTCGAACGCCACCTGCTGAACCTGCTGGGCCAATTCTCTGGTTGGAGCGAGCACCAGACACTGAGGAGAGTAAAAACATGTGAGAGGAGCAACGGACTGATGACACACGCAGGAAAAAGGTAAAAATAAAAGACCCCGCCCCCTCATCTGCAGTCACTCACTATAGGCCCATCCCCTCTTTCCAGATAGGGCTGGTGGTTGATGTGGACAATAGCAGGAAGGAGGTACTGTGAGGAGCAGAGGCAAAGTAAACAATCCACCGTCTTCCAGGGACCACAGACACAAATGCACACACATGCACACTGTGCATGCACACTGTGTGAGGACTTCCTGATGGCTTAAATAATTGGTCTCTTTTTCTTGTTTTTTGCAGCTACATTAACAGTGAAAAACATAAAACCTAAAAGAGCGTCAGAAGTGATGGAGATGTGGGTTCATGAAATCCTTCTTACAGCCAGAGTCTTCCCAGAGCCGGTCTGTGCAATTCCCACCATGTCTTTGCCACTCAACGCCACAGGGAAACCCTGGGACTGGATGGCCGTGGGCTCCTTGAAGTTCTGCTGCATCAACACATCCATCACATACTCTGCAGGTGCAGCAGGAGAAAAGAGATTCTTTATTTTTGTGTTGTTTGAACAAACGCAGCAAAAATGGAAAACCTTTCATTTGTCTGAAAACACGTGAAGACATTAAGTTGAGTTTTGGGGAAGCACTGCTGCTAACTCAGAGTGACCGAGCTCTGTTTGTTCTATCAGAGGCTGTGCAAAGCAGCCGGGACAGGATTTCCACCTAAATTCCCATCTGTGTGTCTTTGATTGCATCACAAATCCTTCAAGCACACCACTAATCCTAAAATGAGATAAAGTGTGCATCTCCCTGAGAAAACTGTGTAGATGCAGCATTTCAATTGAGTAAGTGCAGAGGACTGACGAGGAAAATGGGCCTGATGAAAAGCTGTGACAGGTTTGGGACAGCCTGAGCCTCTGATGGTGATCTCCTTCTTCCTGTGGAACTCCTCCACCTCAAACTGCACACAGCAGAAGAAAAGAGGACATGCGTCAAACCTTTGATTAACTCAAGCAGGTGTGGTTGCAGACCACTGCTCCCTCAGGGAGGGGGTCAAATGAGAGGAAGGGACTTCCCACACTCAGGCACGTGACTGCAAATCTACCTGGCTGACGCGCTGCACCTCTGGGTGTTCGGTGTAGAAGTTCTTCTCAAACTTCGGCAGCTCGTCCAGGTTCCATCTTTTTTTGCGCAGGCGTTCTCCCGGATTACCAAACTTCATGGGTGGGGGTCCATTGCGGCTGCCTATGCCTCCACCAAACCGTGGCCTGCCAGACAAAACAACATGAGATGATGACAGTAGTATTAATGCCTTTGACCAAAATTTCAAAACCCTTTCTGCTTTTGAACCTAAGACTTTTCTCTTTTAAAGCTGCATATTGTATTTGTTTTTGTGTGTATCATTCATACAGTTTGCTTTTGTATAATGAGCATAATCTGTGTATTTATTTTTGTTTTTTTGACCTTTTTAGCATATAGAGTGCCTCTCGTGTTAAATAAGACTCTAGAAACGAAAGATTATCCTGAACTTTTATCAATGGAACAGCATCTTTTAAATGGATGACTGTCCCAAAGGAAAAAAAAAAAACTCTGAACCACAAAAGTTTGCAAATGCTTCAACAGCTGTCAGGGAATTGTGGGACAAAAAATTCTTTAGGCAATCGTGTAAACAAAAAAACATTATCAGACAGAGCCAGATATCTGATTTCTCCCCAAGAAAGGGTCAATGTGATCCTTTTCTCAACCATAATTGAGAGTTAATGTTGGGAATCACATGCAAACCGGTTTGATTTCCAACTCTGAGTACAACATCTTTCAAAAATATTTAGACGTATGCATCAAATTTCCCTTTTAAAACCCATTATGTTTGATTTTGGTAAACAGTTTTCAGATAAATTCTTTTTGCAAAAGTCTCAAATGTATTGATACTCGTTCTTTTGCTAACACAACAATCTTTTGTTCAGGAAATGTTTTAAAACATTTAATAGAAGATACTGAAATTGAAATGGTTAAACTTAAATATTAGTTTAATAATAATGAGCTTTCATTGAAATGGCAAAAGACTATGTTTATGGTTTTTGCTAATAAAAAACAGGAAGAAATAAAACTGCATATTGATGGAGTAAAAATTGAAAAAGTTTTGAGTTTAGATTCCTTGGGGTCATTTTGGATGAAAATTTGTCTCAGAAGCTTCATATATCATACATTAAAACTAGCGTAGCAAAAACGTTATTTAGTTTCATAATTTTAAGTACTGTTTATTCTGTAATGTGCTGATAATGTTATATTGTTCAATGTTATTGTCTTATTTTACTTAAGTGTGGGGTAATACACATAACTAATTTAATGTCTGTTCGTTTACTGTAGAAAAAGGTATTCATAAAGTTGGATATAGAAAACATACAGATGCATTATTGATGATAGTTAAAATGTGAACATTTAGTAAAACAGAAAAATTTATTATCCATGTTAAAAATAAAGAGACTACAAAACGTATTTGTTTTATTTTCAGAAGATGAAAATCACAGGAGGAAATATGATTTTGAGCTTCAAGTTGCTCGCAGACATGTTTTTCCTTTGTCATTGTAAAAGCCTGGAATTCCCAACAGAGAACTTTGAAAAGTTGTACAAATAAGCCTTTATTTAAAAAACAACATTTAACACTTTAAGAAACTTGAGAAATGTGTGGTTAGCGTTGTGTGTGGTGGCAGGTGGCAAAGGCCATCTAAGACGATCTCCTTTTTCCCTATTTCTTTAAGAAGTGATGTAGGGCCAAAAGTTGTATCCTTCTCACTGCTCCTTTCCAGTCATGACGATGTGTGCAGCTTTGTTGTGTATAGAATATTTGAATGTAACGTGGTACTCTTTATGGAAGAAACAACAAACAAAGTTACTTTAATTATAAAAAAAAATAAAAAAATGAAAATGTTTACATTTATAGTAAAAGGCAAAACAAATTCTTAGGTTTAATGAATGAACTTTGCATTTTCTAAATGAGGTTCAATTGAAAGACTCACTATTACACTAATAATGATGTGAAAACACAAAAAGAGAAACTCTGAACGGTGTCAGTGTAAGTGTAAAACAACAGATGCTTGTTAAATGAAACTAATATGGCCCGTATGGGGAAGAAACAAAGAACCGCAGAAGCATGGAGCTGATTATTGCAGATCTCTGTAGGACTTTTATTTTAACACCTGGAGACCAGGTGTTTAGAAGTTGAGCATCACAAAAAAATAGAACAGATGTTTTTGAGTAAAAAAAAACAAAACACCGTTGTTTTATATAGTTTTGAAATCAATCAAAAAAATATAGCCAGAAGCGTGTAACAGAGTTTTTATTCTGATCAGAGTCCTGAAGTGAGTTGAATAGATGTGATGTTTGCGGTCATTTGACTACAAGAGGTTTCAGGTCGCTTGAGCGCCCCCTATAGGTCGTTATTGGTACTTAGACGGGTTGTTGTTGTTGTTGGGCTCGACCTGGGCCTGCAACACTTTCATGACACCAGCCGTTCATTTTAGAACCACTTTTACTTAAGTGTCGGTCCAACAGTGCATTGATTCCAACCCCATCTCTGCTACAAACTATAGAAAACTCCAGCAACGGTGTTCCGTGACCTTAGTTCGTGTGCTTGTGTGTCAGCTAAACTCGCCTGTCTCGTCCGCGGTCTCTTTCCCTGTCTCCAAAAGAGGACCCTCCTCTCATGATGGCGGTGAAACGTTTCCCCTCCGCGCTTTTCTCCCCGGAGGCTTACCACAGCGCAGCCGCAGTTACTCAAACAAACCTGCAGTTAAAGGCTCGAAATAGCGGATAAACACAACAACAACAAAGACGTTCACTTGAGAAAAGATAGTACGTCAGTCACGTAGCTTTTTCTTCTTCTGTGGTTTATTGGCGGTCGGCAGACAGGTTTGTGGTACAGTACCGCCACCACCCAGTCTAGATCAGGATGTGTTGTTCTCTTACTGTTTTTCTACCCTACTACTGAGTAAATACGAACATAAACTTGTACAATTATGAGAAAAAAAGTCAACATTTTACGAGGGTTGATAAGTCAAATCAGAAAAAGCAACAATTTCCCATGAAAATGCAGTGCTTTTTTGAAAATGTTGGCTACTTAGTTGTGCAAGCCTCCATCTGCATTACGTGCAGATTAAGTCCATCAGTGCAGCTATTTATGGTGATGGCATCCGGTGATTCATCCTGTGTAGTTTAAAGGGGGATGAAGGTGGTTGACTTTGAACGTGGCATGGCTGTTGGTGCCAGAAACAGCTGATCTGCTGGGATTTTCACCTGCAACCATTTCTAGGGTTTACAGAGAATGGTCAGAAAAATAAAAAATATCCAGCAGTTCTGTGGACAGAAATGCATTGTTGACCGTGGTACAGCGTTAGGGCGGTCGACCTCTGATCAGAAGATTGAAGGTGCAATTCTCGCTTTGCCAGGCCTTGTGTCAAAGTGTTCTTGGGCAACGACCCCCACATTGCCTCTGGTGGTATTTGGCGGTGGAGCTCAGTGTGTGAATGGGTGAAAAGGACTGAGACTGTAAAGGGCTTTAGGCCTTCAAGGAAGTGTAGAGAAAGGCCATACACCATTTACCAGAAGAGAATGGCCAGACTGGTTACAGCTGATAGAAAGGCAACAGTAATCAAATATTCACAGGTCACAGGGTCTGCAGAAGAGCATCTCTGAACACTAGTGATGGAACAATTGGGAGATCAAACCGTTTGAAACATTTGTTCCAAATGTTCAAAACACCTCACCACAGAAACATTTAGTGGCTAAAAATGTCCTCAAAAATCTGAACTTAATACAATGTTTCTTGTGTTTTCTTTAACTTCATAGATTGGAGTAGATACAGTTAGTTTTTTTACAGTAAAAATATGTTTTATAATATGAAAACATACTACCTGCTGGCTGTCTGTTATTACTACATCCAAACACACATGCTGTCAAAACCTCATGACTTCAAGAAGATATTTTTTAAACTTGTCCAGTCCAACAGGAAACATTAGAAATGAGCGGACAGCCTCTTATGTTAGACAGAATTTACTGCTACAATTGAGGGTTATTCATCTTCGGACACACAAGGTGTATATTTGCGTAAACCCCTTTTGTAATTTAAACTAAACTTTATTTTCTTTCTTTTTAATAAATCTGCAAAAATGTCAAAAATTCTGTGTTTTTTTTGGCAATATGGGGTGCTGTGTGTACATTAATGAGGAAAAAAATGAACTTAAAGGATTTTAGTAAACTGCTGCAATATAACAAAGAGTGAAAAATTTAGGGGGGTCTGAATACTTTACGTACCCACTGTATATATTTAATAAATATATTTAATAAATATTTTTATTAATATTATGGCTAATTTAACAACTGTGTGCAGGTTTTTCACAATTAATGATCTTTTAATATATTTATGAGATATTCATTGGTTGAGTGACTGATTGCACAAGATCATATTTATTTATTTAATTGTAAACAGTTTGGGGCTTCATACTGTATGACATTTAGAGAAGATAGTTTAACTAATTTATATTTAGTTTATGCCTGTTTCTATTAAGTTATATTTGATGCTAAAGTTTTGCTTGTACTTGTAAAATTAGATTTGTGTCCGTAACAGGACTTTCTACTTGTAGAAAAAAAGGTTTGTCTCTAAAAAAAGTTTTCTACTCCTACACAACATTTTTACAGACAAACACATTTCCTTTTAGTTGCAAAACTTTTTACAGATGGACAATTTCTGTGTACTACAAATACAACTTTTTTTTATATTTTTTTACAGACATACAGATTTCTTATTTCAAACACACACACAACCTTTGTACAGACGGACAATACTTTAACATGAAAGATAATTTCATATATTTCCTTCAACGCAAAAAGGCATTAATGTTTGTGCGGTTCCGAAGAAACTGGAAAACAAAAACGACAGGAAGCCGTTGTCCTCTTTACCTTCCTGCAGAGGGCGCTCGCGTTCCGTCCGGCTCCATTCATAGTAAACGAGTAAGAGCTCTCTGCCGATACAGGAAGTGCGGGTCTGCGGCAGCAGCCGCAACGGAGCAACTGAGGTGAAGAAATGTCAACTGTTTGACTTTAAAGTGCTCCAGAAAGAAGAAATGCCTGTGTTAATCCAAAACAGAGAGCTTGACAGCATAAACTCCACTGCAGAGCTGTTCGAGAAATATCCACATCTGCAGGTTTGTTTGCGGAAAGTTTCAGCTTTTTAACTCACAGTCCTCATCTTCTCACGTTTATATGAATGTGGGCTTAAACCAAAGACCGTAGAAAAATAATATATGCCAATGGGTTGATCTGTAGCTGTTGGGTTCATGATATAACTGTAACTGCAGTAAATCGAGACACAAAAAATATATGAAGTCATCATTTAAATGTCGAAAATGACACTATCTTACTTTCATTCTAAACGCTTTATTGTGGGAATGCCAGAGGATTCCACTTCCGGTTGATGTTAATTAAATTTAAGTTTTTTTAGCCTTTAAACTCTTTTATACTTTCAGCTTTTTCGCTAGGTGGTTCTTAGATGTATTTCACTTCTATTTTTAATTTAATTTTTTTGTTTGTATTTAAAATGATTATCACAATGTCATGTTTTTGTTTCATAACAATGAAGACAAAACAAACGTTTTTGAAAGCTTTAATATGAAGTTAGATTTGTTGCTAAAGTATTTTCTGTGAGTAAAAAAGTTTTGAACTGGTTATAATAATTTTTTTAATAATAAGCAATAATAATAATTAAATAATGTGTTTATTATTAATTTAATAAAAATAAACATGTTTTGTAACTGTAGAAAAAAAATTGTCCGTCCGTAAAAAAGTTTTGTAGTTGTAGTAAGAGATTTGTGTGTGTAAAAATTGGAGTCGATCTTTAACCTTACCCAACAGAGCAGTACCTTTTATTCATTTAGGCAGTTCAGATCATATATGTCTGATGCATCCACTTGCAGACAGAAACCTTCACACACATGCATGTCGACACAGACACAGTATAAATACAGCTCTCACACAAATACATATTCATACAAACAAACTTATAGCGTGCATCATTTCCGCACCCATACTATTTGTGCAAAGGTGATGTGCCACCGCCAGCTATCCATCCATCCATTTTTAAAAAACTATTTTTTTCCCGGGTTATGGGGCTGCCCGAGCCTTTCCACTGATGTCAGTGCTTTTGAGCATTAAGTGTAAACATAAAGTGTCTGCCCTGCCCCATGATTTAAAGAAACCTGATTGATTCCTGGATGTGTTGGCTTTCTATTTTTGATCTTTTACATGTATTTTTTCCAGGAAAGTGCAAAAACATTTCGCTCCAGGCCTCTTGTTGATGTGGATCCAAAGTGCCTGCTGTATGTCCACCAGAGAGAGTTTGCTGCAACAACCCCTGCTGACAGTCAGTCCAAATTATATTCACAACTTCAGATGAGCCACTTTGATTATTTGTTGATGTGTTTGATGAGATCATTTGGATGTCTCAGTTGAGCTTTAGTTACACATTTCATTCTGAAATTCCCTGGTGAACAGAGAAGTCCGTTTAAAAGAATACGAGCCTGCACTGCCGTCTTCTGTTAAGCTTTTTTCCAAGAACTTGAGGCTGAAGCATCACTACTGATCTCTGATTGTGATCCATCCCTGATCTTTGAAGTTACTGTTTAGTTTGTAGACTTCAAACAGGTTTTTCTGGTTTTATCAACTGAAGTTGACTGTAAATCCAACTTGTTTTTTTTTTTTTTTTCTTTTCTTACCTTAGCCATTAAGATCACCCGCCATGACCCTTTTTTGTCTGTTTCTTCTTTCACAGAGTTTGTTTCAGTCATTGGGTCAGATGATGCTACTACCTGTCATATGGTAGTACTGCAACACACTGGTAATGTGACTCACTTTGATTTTATTCATCAACAGCAGGTTTTGTGAACTTAATCAGTCTTTGGTGAAAAAGAGTGCTTTGTGTTCACGTTGTTTAAACAAATGACTGAGAGTTTTTGTGAGACGAAGCTTTTTCTGTCTTTAAAAACTCTTGAACATTTAGCATGCACCCTTTAGATTGTCACATCTGTCCGACTGCTTCTCATTGTTCTGTGAGAAGCACTTTCTGATTTACAGTTGGTGCAGAATGTGACACTGTAACCAAACAACACGACCTCTGCTTATGGAGAGAAATAACTATCACTCCAATTTGTGCGTGCGTAATTGTTGATTCGTGCGTAACTTTGGATTTGTGCATGCATAATTCCGGACTTGTAACTCATACGATACATTTTGTGCATAAGTACAAAAATGACAAAATTCTAAAAAATACAAAATACAATTTACACATGCCAACCTTAAAGTTACAACAGCTTGAAATGAACTGCACGCACAAATCTTAAAAATTACACAAGAATCGCTTGTTACGCACACACAGAATCGCATTTACACACAGATCTCATGTGAAACTCTTTTCACGTCTCCCAGATTCATACGTAAGTGATGCATCGCTTAGTGATACTTATTTCTCTCCATATCTGCTCCTTGCACAGGTTTCCTGTTTTGTTTTAGTTACAGTTTGTAATCAAAGCATGATATGGTTTTGGTTTTACAAAGTGTTGGGTGTTTTTTTTTTTTTAGGAAGCGGAGCCGCCTGCCTGGCTCACTGTGACGGCTCCAGCACCTGGTCGGAGGTCCCTCTCTTTGTTAAAGCAGTAGCATCACTGAGCACCGTCTGTAAGGAGGGCAGGTACGGTGCAAGCGGGAAAGGTGCTGCTCCTCTCTGCTCCCTCATCACACCAGGATTTCTCTTCTTCCTTTGCATTTGCAGGCTTGAGCTTACCCTCGTAGGAGGATTTAACGACGACTCCAAAAGGTCTCATGTACTCAGTCTTGACATACTTGGTACGATCCAGCAAAGTTCCCTCCAGTCACTCGGCAGAATCGAACCGTTTCCAGGGAGAAACTGAACATCAAATTGACTTAAATATCTGTATTTTACAGCAGCGTTTCAGAAACAGAAAGAGGAAATTCACCTGGAAACATGTTGCATTACAGGTAACTTTAATGTGCGTTTGGAACAGTTTTTGTCGCGTTCTTCCTCTGATGGAGCATTTTCTACATTAGAGGTGAACGACGTGGTTTGTGATCGTATTCATAGACCTGCGGTGTACGGCATAGGTGAGTGACACACATGCTCAGAAGCTTTCCGGCTGCTCTGTCCGTTCGACTGACGCGCTCTGTGCTTGGGTTCAGGCGTAAATGTGAAAACAGGTGAGGTGTTCCCCGCCTCCTTTACGGACAAAGGCCCTGCAGAGGAGCTGCGATCCGCACGCACCTTCATGGGGGGGCAGGTAAGGCAGAGCGGGTTTGTTTGGGTGTTGGTATCCTGATGATTTCCTCCTTATTCAAATCCCGATTAGACTGGGCTGATTACCATAATCTGATTTATGGTAATCTGGCATGTAACCACTTTATTATTTTATGACTATCAGCTGAGAGAGTTTATAAACCAGTCTCTCTTAGTTGTTGTTTTTGACATTTCAACCAAACTGGACATGACTGAAGACTAATCATTTCCAGTTTGTTTCAATGTATATTATGGAACAGATGCACAAAAACAATAAGGTTTCTGTTGCTGCAGCACATTCACATGTTTGTGAGAACATTAACTGTAACGTGGTTTTGATTTGGAAGAAAGTGTTCATGCAACCACAGGATGAGTCAAAGCACGTTTGTATACAAACTGTTAGCTTTTATTATTGATTCCTTTTCAAACTTACTTGTTTATTTGTGGTTAAATGCGACAGTTTGCCAAACCTCCACATCTTACATTGATGGAGGTGGTGAACTCCAAACATTTAAAGGGCCTATAATCATGCAAAGTCCACTTTTTGAGCTTTTACATGTATTAAAATGTTAATTCCTCATGAAAAATGTTTGTCAAAGGTAATATAGTAGCATATATTTGGATATAATTTACTCTGAAGGGCTTAGAATATCATGAAATAGGCCCTTTAAAGAAGGATCTCTGATTATTGAAGCGTGTTTTTTTGTTGTCAGTCAGTGCTGCCTCTTCCTTGCAGATGGCCGACATCTACGACTGTAGCCGGGGGCTCGTTAAAGTTGGTCCCTGCAAATGGTCACCAAACCTGGACATTGCCTTCTGGTTGTCACAGGATGATGACACCATTTTGAAGGTAAAAAAAAAAAAAAAGTTCTCTTTAAAAATCTTATAAGAGAATAGATTTTTTTTTTAAGTGAGCTGGTTTGTTTGGTCATAAAATGGAAATACAGGTAAAACTGGAAGCCTTTGGGCTGTCAGCATGCTTCCTTTAAGTCCTTGTCACAAACACCTGCACAGGGTTTGACACATAAGAGTGCTGCAGGCTTTTGAATCACCAGGGCCCCTGAGGGTTGCAGAGAGAAGCAGCAGCAGCAGCAGCAGCTAAGGGGAGCACAGATGCTTCTTCCTGTGTGTTTGCTGTGATGAAGTTGATGCGTGACATCACAACCTTCATGACAGAATCCCACTTTAACACTTTGCAGCAGAGCTTGCTGGTCAATTCGGCAGTGAACTTATAGTGTGGCGGTGAGACCCCGTTCTTCCATCGCCCGGTTCATGTGTCCTATTACACCCAGAGACGCGCCCACCATGCTAGAAGCCCCGTCAGTCGTGATGCAGACAAGCTCTGACCGTTCAAACTCTACCTTGATCACGTGACCAGTCTGACAAAAATCAGACAGCCTGATATTCTTTGAGAACTGAAAATATTTGTTGTCTTATAAAAACTAAAATGCTTTTCCTCTGAGGTTTGGAACAGATTATTGACCCACAGGTCGCTCCACTTGGAAAGAAGAAACCTGTGAGAAAACAGTGAATTTACCCTGTAAAGGTGTATTTGACAGAATCAGATTGTAGCTGTAAATGTAACAATGTTAGACTCCAAAGATGTAAAATAAATGGTGACATTTAGTAATTTTTTTTTCTGCTTCAGTACCTCTCCACTTCTCCAAAGGCTGAGCCTCCTCACTTTGTGCGGCACATCAAGTCCACCATCCAGTTTGTTTTGGAGCATCCAGACCCTGACGGCCTGTTCCCGAGTGCTGAGCCTCTCCTCTTCCACAGGACGGAGGGTGGGGACTGGGAGAGGCTGCTTCACCCATGACGCGTCTGAACCCAAACTCCGCCTGCGCCTATCTTTGCCTCACTGTGACTGCCCCCCCACCACTTCATGCTTCCTTTTTTCACCAAACATTGTGTCTTAAAACAGGACCAACTTTCATCAGAACCCGTGTCTTCTGACTGGTCCAATAGGAAAAGAGCCTCCAATCTTTGCTCCTCTGTGTTTAAAGTCTAAACACGGTCTGCTTTCAAAGCCCTTACATTTTAGCTGTCAACATTTCTGTGCAGTTTTCTATAAACTATAGCTCCTTCACTTTTTCCAAATGAAGTAGAATTAGTGCCATTTATGTAAATACATTTGAAGCCTTTTGCCTTTGATTGAGCGACTCTTTTAAAGGAACAGGGCGTGTTGGTGTCACAGCCAAACGTGATCCTGCAGAGTTACGACATGGATTAAAAAGGAATAAAAGAACAGCAACAGGAAACCTTTTTTCATGACGAGCAGTCATGAAAGTGAATAAATGGGTGTGAACATCAGCTTTTTCTGTTTTAAAACTCTTAGAAATATCTGAAATAGCAAATATTTATATAGCGCTTGAATACCTTTTTAGAAGGCCCAAAGCGCTGGACAGTCACAGTCCCATTGACACACTGATGGTGGCGCCACTGCCAAATACTTCAACAAGGACACTTCAACAAATCTGTTTCCAAAGAGAGTAGCATATATTCCACTTGTTTCTGTCCAGTCCTATGTTTGTTTTAGTGACTATTAATTTGTAACGCAGTCTTTAAAAAGGACAAGGTGTTGTTGAATGCAATCTAGTTTTGTTTTGAAAGTGCATTCATTTTTCATCTGTCACGTTCTTTAAATGGATGTGAGATGCTGATGTGTGTCCATTTAGCATGTCAGTGGGTAAATATAAATAAAGTTGATGGCTAAATGGGTCTGCGTTGATGCAGTGACAAGAGTTTAAACTGCTTTAACTTAGACTATTTGATTATAACATAAAAAGCAGAGAACAAACAGCTTTTTGTTGTGTAGCGTTTGCTGATCTGGTTCGTTTAAAGACCCACTCCAATAAAAGCCATGTTTTTTTTGTGTGTTTTTAACATGTTGCAGCACTTTTCCCACGATGGAGGACATATATGAATAAAATTAAGATTAAAACTACATTTCTGATATTTCTTTATTCAAATTGTGATGAATCAGGAGCAGATATGTTTGAAAAAGCTTGTAGTTGATGCATCCACTTGCAGACAAATAGATCTCTGTTATGAGTTCGTGTCAGTTAAACAGTTGGGCGGAAGACATTTAAGCCTAAATAAAATGACAAACACCGGGTTGAAGAGGGTCTCTGCCTGGTGCGTTCACTGAGCTCCGGACATCCGCTGCAAAACAAATCAGTTGATCAGAAAAAATGTCAAACACAAGAAGAACTGATCGACAATAATTGGGTGTTTTATTTATGTCAACACTTTTTCTGACAAAATGCTTTGTTTTGCTGCGGATTGTATAAAACTTAAAACTGTAGCGGACTGAATTGGGCTGTGTGTCTGTTTGGGCACGCCAAGGTCCGGAGCTCAGTGAACGCACCACGCCCGGGTTCTGTCAATCAACCAGTTGTTGGAGATTCGAAGGAAATACATGGAGGGGCTGGTGCATGAGACGGAATGAAGGCGTTTGAGGAGCAAGGCTCCACTAATCAAGACAAAATAGAATAAAAAATGGTGAGCGTTTCTTTTGCTGTTGTTGTGAGTTGACGGTGTAAACTGTAAAGTGTTGGTTATGGCCTCAAATAAAGAGACTCCAATCAGATTAATCGGTGCTCAGTGCGGGGAAGGGAGAGAGGGATGAAACAGCATCATTATCTCTATTATGTCACCAGAAAACGGTAAAAAAAAAAAAAAAAAAGGTTGGCCGCTGCCGGCTTCCGTAGTCATACATGAAAGCTCAAGAAGCACAATGGAAAACTGTGTTGTTCATGAATTCCTCTCAATGCTGCCAAATTTGCAGCATTGAAAGTAATTTTAATGTATTTACATTAATTTTTCATTAGTATCAAATGATTCAATTAGTCAGTCAAAATGTTCAGTTTATATAGATATTACAATTTATTTTCTAAAAACAATGTTAAATGTTATTGAAGTTATTGATTATTTATAAATTGATCCATGTTTTTTTTTTTATTCTTTAATAACAACAAGGATAAAGTGTTTTTAATTTGAGCAACTTGACTAATGATAGTTGCAGCAGAGTTTTGTGTGTGCGTGAGTGGGGTGTGTGTGTGTGTGTGTGTGTGTGTGTGCGTGTGAAAGGGTAAATTCTTCAACGGGGGGAGGAGTAAGAGAAAATAACACTGGGTTAATCTGTAAGTGTGATTGTGTGTCCCCGTCACAGACCGGTGACCTGCTCAGGGTGAATCCTACCTTTGCCCTACAGAAGCTGGGATAGGCTCCAGTAACCTCATTCCCACCACCAGAACGCGCATCTCTTCTGTTCATCTTTAAATACCAGGACTATTTACAAGCCCCGCCCATTCCGCCTGCTCTAGTGAGAAGAGCGTTTGTGACGTACGCTGACGTAAGGGCGCAGGCTGGGGGGCAGAAGTCCCGCAGTTTGACAGCGGTCCTATCCTGCGTGAAAGCTCGTCCGTCTCTCTGGGATCTGCGTGGAGCCGTCCGCCGTCATGCCGGACAGTTTCTCGGGGTGAGGCTCCTCCCACCGCTGGAAGCGCAGCTGCAATTTCACGACGTTTTCGCGGACGGGGGTTGGCGGTTATGGGAGAGGCGTTTCTGAGGCACGTCCGCCGGTTCCCCTGGGTCACCAACGTGTCTCTGTACGGCTGTCTGTTCGCCGGGGGGGACTTCGTCCACCAGTGGTTCTCTCGGAGGGAGAACGTTGACTGGAAGCAGACGCGCAACGTGGCCGTGGTCGCCTTCACCTTCCACGGAAACTTCAACTTCTTCTGGATGCGTTTTCTGGAGCGGAGGTTTCCTGGGACCTCCGCCGGGATGCTGATGAGGAAGGTGCTGCTGGACCAGACGGCGGCGGCGCCGCTGGCCACCAGCGTCTTTTACACAGGTCTGTGCCAGGTGGAGCCCGCAGGTCCAGCCTGCGCTCCAGCAGAGGTCACTGATTCGGCTGAGTGTGACGGTGTGTGTGTGTGCGTGTGTGTGTGTATGTGTGTGTGTATGTGTGTGTCCTCAACTTGACCTTGAACAACCTTTCCTTGACTTCCCATTTGATACAAAGAACCAAGCGGGACTCGAACCCTCGGTGTGAGCCTGCTGCACCACAGCCAGGCTCTTGTTGAAGCTCAAAGTAATCTACATGGATCCATTCAAACACACAACCATCAGTCTAATAGATAGTTTTTTTTGTTTTGTTTCTATGGTAACAATTGCCATTACCATCCATCTTTCTTTCTTTCTTCCTAAACTGCTATATCCCTTTCGGGGTCACCGGGCTTTGGCTACAGTTGGGCGAACACTGGGCCCTGAACAGGTCGCCGGTTCGTGACAAGGCCACACACTCATGCACAGCTTGGGTCATTTAACCCGTGAAGCATGTTTTTGGACTGTGGGAGGAAACTATGAATGCACAGAGAGAACATGCAAACTCCACACAGACGGGTCCTGACCCGGATTTGAACCAGGGCCTTCTCGCTGTGAGACTAGGGTGCTAACCACTACTCCACTATGCAGCCCCTTACAAACAACCATCCACTCTAATGGATTATTGTTTGTAGTTTCTATGGTAATAATCACCATTAACCATTTTCCACCGTTTGGCCCATTGACTGTTAAAGAGACCAACTGGGTCCCTCCTCGACCCGGCTGCTGTAGGGAGGAGGAGTCCCACGAGCAGAAACATTTTCAGCAGCTCTTATTTCATTTGTGAAGTTAAAGTCCCACATCTTGATGTGTGAAATTAGTTTGCCACATTTGACCTGGGGGAGCGGTGATCGTGCTCAGGATCCATTTGGTGGTTGAGCTTCCCAATCCAACTCCCGAATGCAAGCATGGAAGCAGTGGGTCCCATTTTAGAGTCTTTAGTACGACTCGAATACAGATTTGAACTCACAACCTTCCTGTCTCAGAATACAGTGGCAGCTTTTGATATGGGCGGTCGCCTAGGGCGGCATTTTCCAAGGGGGCAGTGCCAAGTCAAAAAATGAAAGAGGGGGCATGATTAACCGGTGGCAGGGTGAATCACACACAGGTAATTAGGAGTATTGAGTTTATCAAGCTCAAACTACTATTAAAATAAACCACTTTAATTCATCACACCAAATTACGGATTGCATTTACCGTGAATGTATTTTTTAACCTCATTTGGTGTCCAATTTAGAAATGTTATCATCATAAGAGTTACTCTCACTTTTAGTATTTTTTATAACAGTTCTATAAGCCGTACGAATTTACAAGCTTCTAGTTGTACTTTTTATTGAAAGGTATTTGTTAAATATTTCAAAGGAATGTTCTGGGTCGTCATGGATGTGTGTGAGGGGAGCTACTGGTGTGGCTCGCCCAGGGCGTCATTTGTGCCAGAACCGCCACAGTCAGAATTAACACTCCACCACAGGCCCACTGAGTTGTCATGTCATTTTCTCTGAAGTTACAAACCGTTCTAAGACATTTTAAAAACTGAAAACGTTAAATATTTGCTAAAGTCTATCTCGGTTTCAAGTTATTACAGCAGTATTTACCGGGTAGCGTAAATTCAGGACGTGTCCTGTATTTACCAGCACCATCCTTCAGTGATTTTGTCCTTCAGCCCCCATGAATCCAACAGCGTTTAAATGGCTGCCAGTTTCTGTTGTGATTTTTGAAAGTTTGTTTGTTTCAGATGACTCTGAACGCTCAAAGCAAACCATTTACCAAGAAAAGCGTTGAACTTGATGTGGTTTCTGTGTCAATGCTTCATCAGGTGTCAGCTTCTTGGAGGGGAAAGATGACATCATGGAGGACTGGAGAGAAAAGTTCCTGAACACCTATAAGGTGAGTCAGAGCTGACGCAGCCTCATCCTGGATCTCCCAGTGCTGTCATGCGGTCTAACTTCAACTTTGTAACCGATCTGAAGGAAATGATGATGTTTTCTGTCTCTTCAGACGGGGCTGATGTTCTGGCCGTTCATGCAGGTAAATATTAACCCGTGCAGCTCTAAACCTCAAAGTTCACTTTTTGTCTGAGGGTGTATTCAGACTGGACACATTTGGTTCACTTAAAATGAACCAGAATTTATTTCCCAGACAATCCAGAACAAATTTTCAGTCTAAAAACACTTGGACCAGGAACCAGGATCCATCTTTTAAGGTGGTTTTGGTTCGTTTTCAATTGGACTGAGCTCCAGTTCACTCTTAGTTTCCTCAGTCTGAATAGGCTCGGTACTCGAGTACTGGACCCAAAAAGCCATTATGGGATGTAAACAGAGTAGGACCCGTAAGCAGCAACGCATTACTATGTGGTGGGATGAATGCAGGCTCATTAAACAACCTTTAACATGATACACGTTAAATCTCACGCTGTTTTCCTGACAATCATAAACACTTTTCAGCGAACCTTCTTAGCCGTCGTCTGGACCAAATGAAGAGGACTCAGTCTGGACCAACGGACTTTTCCAGTTTGAATACACCCGGAGAGTCTTGTTTGACTTTGGGTCGAATCATTTTGCCGGCTTATCTAGGCTGTGGGAAAACTCACCTCAGAAACTGTGTGTTTCAGTTACTGAACTTTGCTCTGGTGCCTCTGTACATGCGGACCACCTTCACCGGCTGCTGCGCCTTCGTTTGGGCCACCTTCCTCTGCTTCTCCCGCCAGACCGGCGACGGAACAGCCGGTGCCGCTCTGGCGTGGCTGTTCCAGCCTGAAGAGGACAAGGCGGAATTCACTAAAGGCAAAGCCGAGGCAGCTGCCGCATCCAAACCCACACCATAGCGCATCCAGTTTCCCCAGAGCGTTGAAGCTGGACACAGCTGGCTGGGCAGGGGGTTTGGTCCGGTCCTGCCTGTCCGACGAAATGTGCGACAGAAGTCTGATTGTAAACAAGCGTCTTCATCCTGCTGCTGTACAAACATATTCACGCTAAACTGTTTTTGAAAAAGGTCAAACACAGCAGCAGAGTGGAAAAATCCTGATTTAGCCTGCAAAGTGCAGATTCTTATGGACTTGACTGTTGTTTGGGATCAGCTGAAGCTGCCTGGAAATCCTGGAATGATCTTTGGAGACTTCTGCTTCACATGGACATAGAAAGCCTTCAGGACGGGACTCTGACCTTTGACTTTTAGCTTCAGAAAAATGGGGTACATGTGGCTCGATCTTTTGGTTTCAGACTCTGGACCAGAACTTTAATTGGACTGGCAGGGGTAGTTTCCATGAGCATCGTGATGCCCTGAGCGCACTTTGACTTTGCACTGTTAATCCTCAGTTTGTTTGCTGATCGAGTTTTTGTTTCAGGTAGCTCTTCTGCCTAAAGTTCCACTCCAACTATATCTATATAATTAATCTGTTTAAAAATCGTTCCCAGTGCTCTTTTAATCATAATTATGCCTTTTTAAGGCAAATAAAAAAGAACAAATCTGTGTACAGCAGACCGACAGTAGTTTATCAGAAATTTGCTTCTGAGTTGTGGTCTGCCTACATTTCCCATCATCCCTTTGTTTACACTCTCCATCGCTAGCTTAAAGCTGCTTTCTGTGTTCAGAAAACATCATTTTCATTGGAGGGTCTTTAAACAAAATGCAGCAGTTTTCATCTTGTTCTTCTGGACAGTAGGTGTTCCAGTTGTTTAATAATATTTAAAATGTCTCAGAAGTTTAAATTAGGTGTATTTTTATGAATCTGATGAAATTTTGTTTGAGTTTGTGTTCTTTAAACAGTGTAAATCTTTCTGTACCTAAACTAAAATGTGAAGCTGAGAGTTGGTCAAAGCTGGTGTCTTTACAGTGGAACTGAAGGACCTGTGAACACATCCATGGATCATTTTGTCTCATCGATGAGTAAACTCTTTGCTCTTAAAATCTAAGCATCTCTAACAAACGTTTGGATCTCTTGCTGCTTTTGACTTTTCCTAAAATTTTTCTCAATGTTTGCAGGTGGAATTTAGAATAAAATAAAGTTGTCTGTTGATATGCCTGAAAGAAGCATATTTGCTGGACTCAACACAAATGTCGTATCTTTTTTGTGTGTGTGTTTTTTTTAGGTTTTAAAATGACATCAGTCCAACACAATAAAAACAAGATTTGAAAGATCATCAGAATGACAGCTCACCCTCACATTTATTTAACAAAAAGCATGTAGATGATCATTACGAAAAGATGAAAAGCCAGAAATAACTCCCAGGAATATGAACGAGGTTTGAAAAGGAAAAAGTCCAGGTGAGGATGTGAGAAAACCCGGACCCTTAGGGCTGAAACATTTTCATTTAAATGATTCAATTCACACTGAATGGTTAATGTCTTTAATTTAGTCATTTTTACGTGATAGCAAAATAAACTTTCCATGTCTCAATCCGAATTGTATTTTCCAAAATTGATTATAATCAGGGCTGCACGGTGGCGCAGTGGTTAGCGCTCCTGCCTCACAGCAAGAAGGTTCCCGGTTCCAGTCCTGGCTGGGGGACCTTTCTGTGTGGAGTTTGCATGTTCTCCTCGTGCATGCGTGGGTTTTCGCCGGGTACTCCGGCTTCCTCCCACCGTCCAAAAACATGCTTCATAGGTTAATTGGTTACTCTAAATTGTCCCTAGGTGTGGATGTGAGTGTGCATGGGTGTGTGATTGTGGCCCGTGACAGACTGGCGACCAGTCCAGGGGTGTCCCCTGCCTTCGCCCATGAGTGGCCGGGTTGGGCTCCGGCGACCCCGAAAGGGATAAAGCGGTTTGGAAGATGGATGAATGAATGATTATAATCAATTGATTTCATTTTGAAACAATTTTCCAAGGGTATAAGTCGATTCATTTAACAACAGACAGATCGATCTGGTGGATCACAGGGATATAAATGGCTACACCTCTACTGTCTCTTTTTATTAAACCTTTAACTGGATATTACAAAAACAAATTTTTAAAAACATGGTGTCTTTCATGTGTCACCCCAGGCAACAAAGAAATAGAATAAAAAAAGTTTCAAGTTCATTTATTTTTTTCATACTGATGTATGAAAAACGCTTTTTACTTGTGCCTGAGTATTTTGTAGTAAAGCTCCTTGAGCTAAAGTAAAGTTTTGGGGTAGTCTTCTGTCCGGCTTTTCTGTTGGGGTCTGCAACCTGAGGCTACAGAGCCACATGTAGCTCTATTACATGTCTAATACATGCTGCACAATTGCATCGGATTGCTGTAATGACAGAAAATGCCACGTTTGACTTGGTTTTCTTGTATTTTATATCAAGTCAATCTGCTGCATCAGGAGGATCTGATTTGACACATCATGTTTTATTTTGAAAGGAACTTGTATGTGCTGCTGGTAAAGAAGTTAAAGTTTTTATTTATAGAATTTTTTTTAAGTCAATTATTGTAAATATTTGAAAGTATATTATAAATATTTTTTTTAAATAAAGAAATGGCTAAATGGCCTCATAAACATGAATAAAGTTTTCTAAAAGGTTCAAATGAGATTCGGTGACTCTCGCTGGGTTCTAGTCTGCATGAAACTGGACCAAAAGGCTCTTTTGGTGTAAAAGGTCGCAGACCCCTGCTCTACACTCTTACACTTCTATAAATAAAAATGTTTAGCTTGTGATTCTGTAACAAGTATTTGGAGTCATTTCTTTATAACATTTCAAAAACATTCTACAAATACCTATCAAAAGGACGGAGGATCAACAGTAAAAGCAGTGACATACATCCTCTGCAGCGCATTTACTGCGTGGCTTTTCCTTTACTTTTCATCTCTGGACGTCTCCAGGTCCTCCCATGGATGTGCGCTCTGCGCATGCTCCCTGCATCCTCTCCATCCTTCAGGTCTGGAAGCTCGTGCAAAGATGCTCAGCGGCTCCGCGCGCGCACCTCGCTCCTCTCAGGGTGAAACCGCGTAATCCGGAGGGGCGGACGGAGGGAACGGTTCAGGTTCGTGCAGGTTCGACTCCCGATTTGTGCACGCGCATTATGGAGCTGAAGAAATCCATCTCGGACACGGAGAGCGCGCTCAGGAGCTACGGTGCCGTGTCGGAAACCGCGTGGACAACAGACAAAGGTGAGCTTCTGGCAGCGCGGGGCATTTCGGATCCGACCGGTCAGATCATCCCGATGCAGCTCAGACGGAACCGAGTCAGCCGTCGGCGCTGAAATGGTTAAAGTGTGACTCAGAAATGTCCCGGTGACGCTGCGTGCTGCTGAGAGGCCCGTCAACACCCCCCCAAAAATCTGTTCACTCTGGATCAATGTGGGGCCAGAAGAACATTTTAACATATTTCTGTTTTAAATCTTAACAGATTTTAAACAAAGCAGGCATAAAAATTCCAATTGTCAGAGTTTAAAAAAACAACGTTGAGTTTTGCATAAATACCTTTTCAAGTAAACATTAGCTGTGCAACAAAAACGATGAGCACTATCAGCGCTATTCAGCCGTAGAGTTTGGAGCGAGAGAGCAGCTCAGGGGAGGAAAACAAAGACGAACATGGATCTATTTGTCTGCATGGATGAGTCAGAATAGAGTGGAGCAGCTTGTGGCCACTGCTATGAGCTTTTTCCAACTGCATCTTTTTGTCTGCTCCTGAATAAAGACATACTCAGAAATGCTATTTTGAGTTTAATGTTCTTTATAGATGACTTCCATCATGAGAAAAAGGCTACGAGATGTTAAAAACACCAAAAACCAGATTTTTATCAGATTTTTATTCTTTTGTCATCTTTAGTAAAACCTGACATATTAAAGAAAAGATCGTCATTTGTTCCTATTGGAAAGTGGTTGGGTAACAAATCAGCACAATCAATAAATGTAATGTTATTCCCAGCAGAAACAATGTACAAAAAATACATTTCTTTAATAATTAAATGTGATGTCACTCTTGAGTTGTTTTATCAAAACATTTGGATTCTTGACACTGATGCTGTCTGAAAGTAGACAAGTGTAGAAGTTATTCAACGAATGTTTTACTTTAGGTTAGCATTTAAAATAAAAAAAATGCTGCAACCGCAGCAGAGGACCCAGTGTTATTGTTCATCTGGGCCCCCAAACGGCTACGTCCGCTCCCGCCTGAACCGCAGACTGTTCAAATCCACACGATGAGAATCACGATGTGAAATCTTCAGATCTGATCCATTTCATCTGTAAGAGACTGCAGTTGTTCGAAAAAACAGATGGATGCACGATCAGTGTTTTTCTGCCCTCATTAGTACTCTTATCAGCAGGACAGGGTTAAATATGGAGCAGCCCCCCCCCTTCCAATCCGTGTGAGATAGGAAAAAAAAGGAGGGGGGGGGTCATTTCTCATCCAAGATTTTTGTCTTCTTGTTTCTGCACAAACGTACGTTCATGAAAGAAAAAGATCCACTGCAGCCTAATGTTCAGTTGAAGGACAACATTCAGATCTCCATCTGTGTGTGTGTGTGTGTGTGTGGGGGGGGGGTGTCGACTGCGTGACTGGAGGGGTGTCTGCACAGACGCTGACATTTCCCTGCTGTTCTCCAGCCTGCATGATCCTGATTAAATCAAGGAACGGATGGTTTCATTAGAGCAGGTTGCTCCTCACAGGGATGCAGTCACCTGGAACCACTTCAAGCACGCTAAAAAAATTACTCTCAGCTCCGTATCTCCTCAGTTCCTGCGAAACAGGAAGTAGTAGTAGTAGTAGTAGAATTTTTCTTTTACATGAGAGCAAACGCTCGCGAGAATGAAAGTGTTCCTGCTCTAAAGCTTGTCATTCAGGAATCCTAAAAGAATACTGAGGCCAGATGAACGAAGGATTCAAATCCTGCTTTATGGAAACTATCTTTAAATAACTTTCTTACAGAAAATTCTTTTGGAGTTTTTAACAAAGTTTTTCCATAAGTTGAATAAAGTCATAGTTTTTATTAGGATATGTTATTGTTAAAAGAAGCTTATACTGAAGCAGCAGAATCTGTAACTCAAAAAGGAGAGATCTTGAAAGATTTAATAGTGAAACAGGAACTTGTGCATGAATTAGTCTTTGGCGGCTGGGCTCTGGGCCGGGGACATGTTGCAAACCGGTACGTGGGATGACCTTGGACCAAGTGAAGAAACCCCAGAACACAGACACTGATGGTGGTTAAGGTCTGACGGCGCCTAAGCGAAGAGCCAGGAGGAAACTGGGGCGGAGACCAAACGTCTGGAATGCAGATAAACCAACTTTTATGAATTTAAAGGCAGGAATTTGATTGTGATTGGCTGTAAAGAAAGTGAGCACTTTAGCTATTGGCTCAGAGTGAGAACTAAGTGATGAGTGAAGAATCAGCAACCCAGCATACCTGAAGATCAGGTAGATCTTTCTTATTGAAATTGCGTCAAACTTCACGACAAACATTTGCTCGTTGAAGATGCTGAACCTGCATTTGTATCCACACCCATAGGGAAAGTGCTCGGTTCCGAGGAGAACATAGGACTTTAAGAGAACTCATGAAAGACAGTGCCACAGACTGCTCTGCTGCAGCCGTGCTGGAACTTCCTCGGTGCTCACAGCACTGATCAGAGCGTTAAGCATTATGTGGTCAGTGGCTGCTGTGTTTTACCAGATTGACTGAAGTCAGCATTTGCATGAAGGTGTTTTTTCTTTGGGGCCTCCACCCCGGGGAAGGGTTAGGGTTAGGAGACACTAGGTCTCTCAGCTGGCCTTTGAACATCTCGGGGTCTCCCCCAGAGGAGCTGGAGGAAGTGGGCGGGAGAGGGAAGTCTGTGCATCTTTGAGCAAACTGCTGCCCTCACGATGCATGACCGGAAGAAGATGGATGATGGATAGTGTTTTCTCCTCATCAGCAACATCAATAATGACTTCAACCTCCTATGATGCTCTTGGATTTTGGGGTTATCTCTCCAACACGGTGATTTCTGTTCATATATTCAAAGGTCACATCTCCTCTTTTCATGTTTCACTAACTGCTGTCACTAAAAAGTATCAGGATTCAAAAGTCAGAAGTTCTGTTCTTGTTCTGCTGCCGTCTGCCTCTCAGGTCACTCAGACGTGTCCATGGCAGAAAGCACCATGTCTCCAGAGGAGATCGAGGTGGAGATGGCCCGCATCCAGCGCCTGCGGGAGGTCCTGGTGCGCAGAGAGTCCGAGCTCCGCTTCATGTGAGTGACACCGTGTTGTTCCGCCAGAACAGTACGACGACAGCAAGGGTGTCCGTCTGTGCTGTGGTTTGTCATGTTGCCATGGCGACGCAGTTTTGACGCACAGCGAAGACACCCTTCCTTTGGGCGCCCTGCGTTTAGGCATGGAGCCGCTCAGATGGATGAGAGCAAGCCAGTGTTGAATATTGTTGAATATTTCCAGGCTGGGTGAATGAGTCACCACCATGAGCTGCCTGGCTTCTTACCAGCCCCCGCCTCGGGGATTACAGATCAGCGTTCTGTCTTTTTACTGTGTCTACACTCGACACACTTTCTACGTTCCCACAAAGCAACAAATAGTTTTCCTTCCATTCAGTGGACGCACATTACAACCTTTTGCAGTAAATCTCAGGCAGCCTGTTTAGAGGGTCACACTGTCCCGGGGTTGCAGAAGCCCCCTGTCAGGGGAGGGAGGGTGGGTTCACCCAAAGACAGACTGCTACACTCACTGAGGCCCTACTCAGCATGAAAGTTCATTTTGGATTGTGTATAAAGAGTTCACAAAGGCTCAGAAGAAGGAGAAAACCAAACCAAGAGGAGGGAGAGGTTTGTGAAGTAAGAAGGGAGGGAGCAGAAGGAGGAGGCTGAGGATGAGTCACTGCCATGATCCATCACACCCAGAATGAAGTGTGCAGGCGCTTCCGCTGCTCCATCGTCACACTGGCTGATGGGTGGGGTTTCCAAGGTCGAGACATTAAAGCCACAGGGGCCTTAGCGAGGAACCAGAAGACTGATTTGATTTTTTTCTCCTAAACCAATGAAAACCTAGTGGGCAAGCGAGGAACAAGAGTCTTCCTCAACAAGGGATATCTGTGACATTATTGGAAAATTATCCACTTTTTAATCTATTGATCATTGAAAGACACACACCAATGAGAATCGTGATTTTAGTGTTATTAATGTGTTCTTGTAGCATTTATGGAGGACAGATATAAAACAATTTAAGATGAAAACTGCATTTCTGAATAGATCCATTAACGCCTTCGTTTTCCTCGCTTGAGCTGCCATTTTTCGACACTAATGTTAGCTAGCAGGGAAGAGTGTAAACAAAAGGATGCTGGGATATCAATGTAGGGTTACTCCCGTCCAGTCCACAACCAGAGGTGAATTTCTAATTAACTCCTGCCGCTCTGCACACCATTTATCTTTAAAAAAACCACACAGGCTTTTTGATTTGGGCTAAAAACAGAATCGTCATAATTAAAAGACCACTGGGAACAATATAGTTGGAGTGAGACTGAGAGAAGGAGGCTAAATAACGATACGGATGGCTGGACTGTACACTGAAAATGTCTTCAGCTCATCAGGTGTGCCGTGTCCATCAGCCTTGTTTGCTTTCGTCTCAGGACTCACTGCAGGCTGGTCAGATGTCATTTCAATCAGATATTCTGAAAGGCAGGAGCTCGTTCTATCAGGCTCATATCGCTCTGTCTCTGTTTCTTTCAGGATGGACGACATTCAGCTCTGCAAAGACATCATGAGTTTGAAGAAGGAGCTGAGACAGATCGTCGCAGTTCCAGGTAAAGCCACGGACATTTAGGAGAAGAGCTCTGATGCTGCGTACACTTTACCCAAATGTTCCTTCTGAAACCTAAACCCAGTAAAGTCACTCCCAAGGATCGTAGTGTAGGAAAGGCACAAAAGCACTTGTCAAACTTCTCATTTCAAAATGATAAGCTATCTTTTAAAAGTTGCTGAAATAAAGGTATTTTTATGGAGAGAAAGTAGAATCACTGGATTTGTGCGTGTGTTGTACTTGATTTGTAACTCGTATGGTACCTTTTTGTGGCTAAGTCTGTGTACTTGCAATTGTGTATTCACATGTACACTGGAAAAAACATTAACACTGGATTAAAAACATGTAAATACAAATATGTTTACGCATGCACAACTTGATATTCCAGAAGCTACTAAATACTAATTGGAAACAGCTTCTACACATACAAATCTTTAAATAGTACGGATTTGTGTACAGATGACGCGTTTAAATGCTGGGTCATTTGAGCTGTCTTATAAATCTCTTTGAGCTTAAGTTGTGAATAAAATCTAGTAAAAAACGTAACATTTTTTTCCACTTTCTATAAAATAAAAGCCCTGATAATTAAGATTTGTAAAAAAGTGTAAATACGAATCTTTAAAACAATTTAAAAATAAGTTTTTAACCCAAAGCGGCTAATAAGAAAACTCTGATGACCCAGCATACTAGCAGCTCTTAAACGCACCAGAAATTATGCAGAAATTTGAAGACATGAAAAGATTCTCAGAACGTCATGTGTAAAATGTGGTTTTGTCTTTGTGAATCACACAATTGGTGTGTACTATTTAAAGCTTTGCATTTGAACTTAGCGTTTGTTTGAAAGATGTGTTTTCTATCTGTAAGAAGATAGAAAACAAGTAAACGTTCTATCAAAAGATAGAAAAAGATTTAAGTGTACATGTGAATACACAATTCCTGGCTTTGTATGACTTACAAAGCAAGAATTAGAGAGGAAGGACATTTGCTTTAGTTTTTATGGGTTTATTTGAGGCTTCTTCTCTGTAGTGAACGCTGCATTCAAAAGACAAGAAGCAATCAAACGCACAAGCATCTGCTCATCTTCAGTTCAAAAGCATCTCTAGGACATGGCTTGTTCCAGGCTGGTTGGCGTTCCCGTTTATCCCCCAGAACAGACCCCCACGTGTGCAGATGTTAGAGCGGCAGCACAATGCAGATGCCATCTGCATCCCCTTTAAGGCGGTGTGCATCCCCATCAACAGCAGGAGCTACCCCCTCCTCCTGGGGTGTTTGTACATCACATGAGCAGTGTGTTCAAGGACACACGCACCCACGCATGTCTGAAGCTGCAGCAGAAGAAAATGACAGTGGTTTGACATTATATGTCTACCTCAGAGAAACTGCACACTAGATGAGCGCATTTCAAACGTGATGCTGTTGCAGTTCTCAGAATAGTTGGGCAGAGCATGGTTACTATGGTTACCATGGTGCAGCAGCATCTCTTCTTTTAAAAACAGCTGGCTGCCGTCTGAACATTGAGTTTCCTAGTTTTCTGGAGTTGCCGGTGTTCCACCTGATCCGATTATTGCCTGATTTAAGTTCTGATCGTCCTAAATGTGGGATTTTTTTCACCGAAGCTCCAAAAGTTCTCTGTAAGTGATAGATCTGCAGCCACTTAGAGGAAGCTGTAAAGTCTGTGCTGCGTCGTCCTGCAGAAACTCACACGGCCTTTCTTGAAATAGATGTTGTCTAGCAGCAGATGTTGCTCTGAGATCAGAATGTATTGGGGTTGGTGCGGTTCAGGGGGAGAGCGGATGACCTGTAAACGGAGGATCAAAGGTTCAGTTCCTGTTCTGTGTTAATCATGTTGACACAAACATGTCCGACGTTTTCTGAGGGCCTGTAGACCACCAGCACATATCACCAGTCAGTCAACGTAATGACTAGGAAGTCCTTTTAATGATTTAATTCACATCAACATTTGTGGTTGTTGATACGATTCATAGTCCATATTAGTTCATTTTGAATGATCTGATCCGATTCACTGAGCTAAAATGGATCCAGGACATCTTTATCAAAACTTCAACCAGTGTGACTCAGAGATAAATACCTGGTACTGAACAGTGCAGGAGAAGTTTTCCAAATTTCTTGTATTTCTTGCAAGATAATCAAGTGTAAATAAATATGTGTACAAACAAACAAGTAAACAAGAATGTCAAATCCATTCACATTTTGGTTTGATAAAGTTCAGCCCACTGTTGTTTTTCTACATCAAAATAATCCAAAGTGAACATTATTTAAACATTCTACCACTCTGGATGGTCACGTCTGTAATTCAAAGTGTTTCCACACATTGGACTGGAATGATGGTTGATCATTTTTTGCTGTCATAATTTATGTTGTCTGCTGTGATGACACTTGTTTGCGTTTACATTACAGTAAAATGAACCTAACTCCTACCTCAATCCAGATAGTATTTTCCATGACTGACTGTCGGTTTATCTCATTTAAAATTGATTTTTTAATGGTGCAGGTCGAGTCAATTCAATTCTGCCTCAGGTTGGATCAAAGGAATAGAAATCGATTTATCATTACCCCCCCCCAATAAAGAAAGCTTCTCTAAATCTCACGAGTGTTTTTATGGTTCGGATGATGAGATCTGCACAAACTTACAGTTAAATTAAATGTTGTGTGGAAAGCAAGGCCTTGTGTGCGTAGTCGTGTGTGTGTGTGTCTTTTGACATCTAACTTCTTCAATGCAGGACAGGGTGTCATCCTCCAGCACCCCCACTGAGCTCGTCCTGCAGTCATGTTCGGCACACAGCCGGGCTCTGCAGCTGCTGCAAACGCACATCCTTCTGAGTGTCATTTTAGAACAGGCTGGAGGGGAAGTGAAGCAAATCCATTTTTCTGTTTCACAATAAAAGAAATCAAGGACTTAATGAAATCAGAAGCTCGTGAGTTGTACATAATTCAGCAAAGGCGGCTAAAGGTTCAGGTCTGAGTCAGCTGACCTTACAAAAAGGGTTAGTCAGCTCTGAGGAGCTGAGAGTTCTGAATCTGAGGTGATATATGATGCCTCATTTCAGGAAGTCTGTGCAGATTTTCTAACTTTAGTTTTTCTTTTCTTTCAGAGAAAGAGAAAACCAAAAAGCAGCGACAGCGAGAAGAGGAGCTGATCCTGAAGATCCACAAGCTGGTGCAGAAGAGGGACTTCCTGGTGGACGACGCAGAGGTGGAGAGACTGAGGTATGGGTCTGGCACAGAGAGCAGATGACATTCAGGAGGCTGTTTTTTATCATCTGCATGAGGAAATGCACTCAGGAAACCATGGAAACACAGGGCTAAGTTGGCATTAATACGATGATTTTATTTGCTTCTGTAGTTTTTGTGGCGAAGAGGTTCAATAATGTTTGTGCAGATTAAGGAGGAAGACCAAACACTGATCCCGCTCACACAAAACAGAGCAAACTCTGCAAAGTCAGTCATCAAAGAGCCGCCTTTAAAACCATTCCAAGAGGAAATCTCAGAGATAAATTTTCCAGGAGTTCCCGTCCGTGTCCAGGCCTGAACTCCCCTCCCAGAGATGGAGATGAAGATGCTCTCTGATCCTTTCTCACAGCATGAATGCCCTCAAATCTTTGGCTTCCAGATGCACAAAGTACCAGCTGTTTCATTTCACTGTAGGCTTTAGAAGTGTTCCAACCCCAAAGCAGAAGATGTTGGGAGGAAAATGTTGCTGTTTTTCACAGCGTTCATCTCAAACATCCGTCATTCCAGTCAAACAACCTGCAGTGTTTTCAGAAATGTGACGATCCTTCTCAGAGGGCGCAGAGTCCACCCAGCTCTCCGTTAGCCTCTTGCTCCAGACGAGGAAGTTCTGAAGTTCAGAAGATTCATGCGGGAGGTAAAATGTTCATCACAGAGATTCAGCAAAGCTCAAAGCTTTCTGGGAATTCTGCAAACTTCTCCCAGATTCAGGTTCAGGTCATGGTTAGCTGAGCATCAAAAGGAGAAAGGTATCCTCCATCTTGATCTGAAAGAGTCTTTTCCTGTTGTGTTCACTGACAAAGCTGGGGAGGGGTGCAGCAGCACGGTCTTGGTGCATGATGGGTATGAGTGATGGGTCAAAGTGAGCACAGATGCAGAAGGTGAACAGATTTATGTGTTTGATTTTCTGATTCAGGGAGCAGGAGGAGGACAAGGAGATGGCCGAGTTCCTCCAGCTGAAGCTCAGGCCTCTGGAGCAGAAGCTCAAAGTCGCACAGAGTAAGTGGCGCCTCCCTGGCCAGCAGGAGGTGGTTTTACAGGCGTATTCTCATGAAACGTTCTCGTCTTTTCTCAACACCAGATCCTCCAAAGGCCAAGAGGCAGACCCCAGAGCCGCCTCCCAACAAACCCTCCATCACCAAGTCAGTGGCTGTTATTAAGGACTGCTGCGGCGCCACCCAGTGTGCTGTGATGTAACCTTTGCCCCACGTTCCAACACTTGCACTAAACTGCAGCTCAAAGCATTTGTCCCTGAACCTTCTCAGAAGGTCAGCGCAGGTGGAGTCAGTAATCCAGAGTACTTTAGGCCCCCCCCTAAACTAAAAAAATGAGGATCTTCAGCCAATCATCTGTGGTGGAGGAAAGATCTTCATGAGGCAGAAAACAATGGTTAAAATCTCAACATAAGAAAGTCCCGTTTTTGATCCTTTTAACCAAAAAAATAATAAAAATAGACTGAGGAATATTCCATTCCTTTATATTTTTCCTTCTTTACAGATGAATTATGACCCCTAAAAGTTGGAATTGTCTGGACAAAAATAGCAAAATTATCCAAAATGGAAAAAAAAGCTGTAGAATCTTCATTCTTTAGGAGTTTTACTGCATCTTCATCCATGGGGTTAAAAAATAAACAGCTAGAGACTGAAGTTTAGTGTGACTGGATGTTGGTACAAATATTCTGATTTCCTGAACTCCCTCAAGTTTAGCTCATCACAGACGTTTCTGAAGAACAGGCTGACCAAACGTGCACAAGGTGAAGCCTGACTGAGATTCACAGAAAAAAAAAAGACATTTATTCTCACATTTAGATTGCAGAGGAAGTTGTCCTCAAAACTCATGTCCTAAAACGGGATTCCATCAAGAAACGGATGCAAATGTTTAAAGTTGAGCTCAGTTTACGCACTACAGAAAAATCTGTCAGGCCAGACTACACATTGGATTGCAAGCAGATTGCATGTGACATATCAGTAAGATGTTGATCATTTCTGTTCAGATGCTTGCTCGTCATGCTGATTTTGAATGACTGCGTTCTGCCTCCACAGTCGCATCCCTTCTGGTGGAAGTTAGCTGTAGCTGTTCTTTGGACCCACAAATCTTAATGCTGATTTATCAGCAGGTGGAAAGATAAATCCCCAAAATAAAGATGATCGAACGGCTAAGACCAAGCCAAGCAAAGTTTACCTTGACTTTGGATCAGGCTGGTTTTGATCTTCAGTTCAAGTCAAACCAGAAAGAGAATAGATTTTACCGAGCAGATCTTTCCGGGGTGCGTAAACATCTGAGCGCTGCTGCAGATGCTACTGAAGGCTGGGAAGGTTAGGTTAAAAAAATAAGTTTTCTTTAGTGACAAACTGCTTCAAAAACGCGCGCGCGGGGGGGGGGGTCCGCTCCTTTCCCAGTCTTCAGTAACAAACATTTCATTGCCTGTAAATACCAACCCTGCAGCCGTCCGTCATTCTGAGGCTGCAGATGAAGAGGTCTGATGTCATCCATCACTATATTCATATATATATATATATATATATATATGATTATTCTCTGAATTAAGCCTGTTTTTATGACTAAACACAGCTCCCAAAGCCTGCATGGACGCCGTGTGTTTGCGTGTCATGGCCAAACAGGTCGCCGCTGTCCCGTTCCCTTCACGTACTGTAGCTGTAGTGATTTTTAGAGGTCTTGATGAGTGTTGAACAAGTATGCATAAGCTGACACTACTGTACATAAAGTGTATGTTTCAATAAAGGAGCATTTTTCTGGACTCTACATGTGTTTCGCATTTTCTAACAAAGGCAAGAGGACGCAGATGTGATGCTTGTGAGATTTATTCATGGAAATCTTTTGGTCCTTTAACAACATTAAACTGTTACAACCTCATTTGGTGCAGCAAAGCCATAAGAGTGCAAATCAGCGGCGGGTCAGCGCAGACGCAGACTGATGGGAGATAGCCGTGAAGCAGGTACACATAAACATCCCGACACCTTAAGGACACGAGTCAGGATTTCTTAAATCTGCTGCAGAACACTGTCCTTCAAATGCACTTTTCATCAACAAAAACATGTGTAAGCGCATCTTTTCAACAGGCACAGCAGCACCTCACTGATGAAACAAAACCAAAGACGCTCTCCTGCCTGAGTCAGTCGTCACCGCAGCATCGAGAGGCTGGGAAGCTTCACTGAAACTTTAATACTTTTTACGTCAAATGAAATCCAGCCAGTTCATTATTTGAACTGACAAGTCAGTGGTGTTTTCTGACAGATATTAAAAACTACAGCAACAATGAAAAAGGAATATTAGGCAGACAAAAAAATTAATTTCTTTTTTTTGTAGAACTTTTTTTTTTTACATTTTTACAAAGATGATGACAGGTGGAGTCCAAAAATCCAGAAAACTTCAGATCAGTCATCAGAAAAAGCCAACAAACTGATGAGATGGGCCGCGCTGCCCATCCAAGACACAAACTACAGCATCTTTCGACACTTTGCTTTTCCTCAAGGTTACTGGCAGCTGAAGTCAACCAGCAGCACAGGAAACCCTGACAATCAAGTAATGCTGAGAAGCTAACACCTCTGTAAGTTAAGAATGTGAGCTTCGCGACGGCAGGGAGGAAAGATCACACCGTCTTTCAGCACCGAGGCTAATACAAGCCATTGTAAAAGCCGGCTTGATCCAGAGAGCCGTAGGTCTGTGCTGGAGGCTTCTCAGAGCCTCCAGGTTGGTCCTCAAAACCAATCACCTCCCATCCCACAACCAAACCGACGTTCAGTCTGAGACGTACAAAAACAGACAGGAGTACGTGCTGCCTTCACACTCCTCACCTGGGATGCAGAGTAGAAGCAAAGGTTACCTGACCAAACCTTCTGCATCTGCCAGGACCATCCAGACCCTGAGCCACAAAGACCAACCATGAGCTCCTCCTAGCTGCTCCTCCTTGATTGAACATGTTGCATAGACTCACTTATGCAAACTATGTGTATTCACACCGCCTCCTCCAGTGCAAAACAGCTAAAAGAACACAAACAAGTTTGGCTGCTGGTTCCAAGCAAAAAGTGCAAATTCTAGCTTCTGCTGAATGCTCACGGAGAGGAGGAGGAAAAGGGAGAGGTCCTCCTCCCTTTTCCTGCAGGCACTGCTCAACGGCCCTGAAGAAACAAGTCAAAGTTAGAATAAAAATCTCGAGTAGCAGCAATATCATTGATCTGAAATGACTCAGACCATTCAGTGCTTTCCTAAAACCAAATGGCCGTTCCTAATCAGCCTCTTCACAACCAATTACTCCAAAAACACCAACTCTGCGCAGCACACAACTGAAATCCTCACTATCTTAGTGGAACAGAAACAGCAGGATGGTGAAGCTCAGCTCATCTTCTGCTTCAGCAAAACAAACATTTAACAGCTGGATTTCATTTATACGATTTTTTTTTCTTGAACATTTTAACAGAGAAAAATGTCTATACCAATTCATCAACTGAAAACGGAGGTAGTGACATGTCTTTATCTCGTTTCAGAAAATCCAGATGTGATTAACCGCTCTCCACCTCATACAGTGACGACTAACTCATTTTCATCCCTCAGTTAGTGGGCTGAACATCAAACCCAACCACTGCTGGGACGAAACTGCAAAGAGTTTGACAAATGAAAGAACTGCAGGAAATCTGCAGTGAGAAGATCACAGCTTGATGAAGATCGCAGAAAAAATGGTGAGCTAAGAGAGACAAAGAAAAGACTAAAGAGGAGAAGAGGAAATGCAGCTGTTTGTAACGGGAAAGGTCACACCGACGCTGTCAGAGGCGACGTGCTCCACATCAGCTGCTGCTCCTCCGTGCAGTTACACTGCAGGTTTGGGTGGTGGGGGGGTCAGACCGGATTTGCAGGAGAAGAGTTAGAAGCTCTGGATGTGAAGGAGAAGTTAGCAGCCAGGCGGATCCTGCTCCGTGAGGCTCTTCTGCTGGGACTGCCCAGGGACTGAGGGGGAGGAAGAGGTCTGACGGCAGGAAAGTCTTCCTCTCTGCTGGGGGCCACAGCTGGATTAGAACCTCCACCCGCGGGGGCTTGACATTCACCACTCTCTAACATGACCCACACAAAACAAAAAAGGAAAAACGTTTGTTCAAATGTTTTACTGCTAACGATCACATATCTGCTCTCAGTCAGGTCATGTGACCCGGGATCCTTTCCCCGATAACCAGCCGAGTCAGAATGTGACCGGAGCCATTTTTAAACCCAGAAACTCACCTGCTGGTGGCCCAGAAGCTGAATTTCCTTCAAAGTGAATCAGGATCCAATGGTGGGGGGAAATGGGGTTGGGGTGGAGCTGAGGTGACGGCAGGCAGGACGGTACAGGTCCGCACAACAGGTCCACTGGTGATGTGAGGCACAGCAGCTCTGACTCTGTGGCGCCGTCCTCTCCTTCAAACGTGGGCAAACGAAGCAGGAGAAATTTGGGCTTTGGGAACGTACACAGAACTTTTGACATTTTCTAGAATTTTTTTTTTAAACTGCTGAACAATCAGTCTGTTCACAACATTAATCTGCTCCTTCTAAACCTGCAGATTAGCCCTCAACAGCACCATGAAGATCAAACCTTTCCATTCCCTCCTCTCCCTGGTCAGAAACTTGCATCTGGACTCAATTCCTCTAACAGGACGACCAGCCTGTAGAACTGAACCTCTGCAGATGATCCGAAAATGCTGCAGCAAGTCTCCTTTAAAGAAGCCAAAAGGACACGTGTCCCATCACAGCTCAGCTGTCCTGCAGCTGGATCGGCTTCAATGCAATGCAGGGTGGTCTTCTCAACAGCACCGACCACCCTGAACTCCTTTATCCACATGCAATAAACAGGCCAACTGATTCAACTTAAACCTTCAAACCTCTGGTGATCCAGAGTTCATGTGAAGAGTTCACCTGAGATGAAACCAAGAACATGAAGAGAAAGAGAAAGGTCAGTCCAATGCTGCGCTCACAACTAACGCAATTTGCACGTCAAATTCACATTGGCTGTCCATTTGGACGAGCAGCGAATTCGCTGCTCAACGCCGGTCCAAAAGTGTGTTCATAAACTTCATTCCCCAGATGTGTGTGGGAGGAGCTACCGCCAAATGTTTTAGCCTGATCGCTACATGGTCCGATGTCTGTGTATATCTCACTTCAATGTATGGACGACACGAATGATGTTTGGAGATCAGATCTGGTTTTTTGAAAAAGCATCAGAAATCACGTCTCCATGTCTAGATTCATGAGATCATTCAGAGACTCTCCCAGTACAGTGAGCTTCACCATCTACAGAAGCTGCGTCTGGATGACGGCCACTTCAACGGTACTTCCGTCCCTACGTGACCCAGTAAGAAGACCTGCTGTCCCGCATTCATTCAAGGAGGAAAAATAAAATTAGAGGACCTTTTTATAATTGTGTCCATACAAACAAGAAATACATCAAAGTTCAGGACGAGAATGATCAGATTCTCCTTCATGTTGGATTTATACTCCACTCGCTGATCGAGTGATTGAACATGCCCAAAGATGAGTCCCTGATTGGTTGATGTGACGTGTCATCTTTGCCAAAGTTCTGATTTTTAACTCTGGACTATAGACTGTGGAGAGATGGACAGAGAAGACTGATGTCATCCATAGAAAACACATAACTTGTCACTCCGCAAATGAAATCAATGCGGTTGCCATTCTCCATTGAAAAAAAAAAAAAGTTTGCAAGAAGATTTTCAGAAAAAGGTATCAGAGCGAGAATGACTATTCTGACCAATAGCATGACTGAATAATAGCTGCTTGTTTCTGAAAAGATTTTGGCTTATTGGAACCAGCAGGTACTTCCTGTTTGGAATGCAAGGATGGTGGGATTACGCTGTCCAGTTCTCTCCACTAGAGTCTATGCCAACACGGGGCGTCTCTCACTAATCACGTTTGGTGTGAGCGCAGCAAGACCTGGACATCTGGAATTACCAGGACTCTGAGTACCAGATGTTGCACCGCTGACAGGACTGTCTCTTGGGCTCTCAGCAGGCTGGGGGCTGCTGGGTACCGAAGAACTCGCTTTGGCTAAAACACAAAAGTCATGTTGTCACAGCAGACTAACATCGGGCAGTGTCATCTCATCATATTAGCATATTGTGGTTCTGGAAATGACGCAGAAAACTACTACAAAAATACAAAAATACATCAAAGTCAAGTTGCTTGGACATTCTTAAAAAAATGCAAAGAAAAAAAGCCTCACATGTTCAGTTTGAATTTTTACTGATAAGATCCAAGATTCAAAGTGAAATTTAGAGCGGAAACGGAAGGCTTTTCTCTTCATATTGACCTGATTCTCTAACAAACTAATGTTTCTGCAACAAAAGGAGCAAAATTAAACAAAAACTACACCTTTCATTTAACTATTATTGTGGATTATATAGTAATGCTGAAAGTGTTTAAAGACCCACTCCAATGAAAATCACATTTTTGGTGTTTTTAGCAAGCTCTTGTAGCATTTTTCTCATGATGGAGGGCATTTGTTAACAAATTTAGGAATAAAACTGAATTTATGAGAAGTTCTTTGTTCAATCATGATGAGCAGGAGCAGATAAAAAAAACGTAACGGTTTGAAAAAGCTCAGGTTTGTGATGCAGCAACTGCCAAAGGAGGGCCAGTCTCCTACCTCTGCTACACTTCTGAAGCATCCACTTGCAGACAGACAGATCCATCAACGTCTTAACTCTCCTCGTCTGAGCTGCCATCTGGCTCTAAACTGTAAAGCTGCATAACTCTGATATTGCTCGCTTTTTTTTTTCTATGCTAATGTTAGCTTTGGCTTGTGAGGTGCTATAAGCTAGCGGGAGAGAGTGTAAACAAAAAAAAAATGCTGGGAAATTAGCAGGGCTAACTTCCGCACCAACAGTTCCACTCACAACCCAAAGGTAAATTTCTAACGAGGTTCTGCAATCCTGGAAAAAATATGTCCTAAAAAACAACACAGGCTTTTTGACTGGCTAAAAAATGCATAATTACAATTAAAAGACCACTGGGAACGATTTTACAATAGATAAAAATAGAGCTGGAGTGGGACTTTAAATGTATTTCTCAGATCTGTGAACAACCACACAGAATCAGTGAGATGGAAAGTTCTTTACAACTGCCGTTACAATCTGCCCTGTTCGTAAGATTTCAGATTATTTATCGTCATTGTATGAAATACAACAAAAGTTCAAGTTGTCAGGGAGGATACCCAACATAAGAAAGAGACTTAAATTGTAAATGTGAACAGATGGCAAGAACGGTCATGTCTGCTAACAGCTTTTTCAGTTTGTTTCCTTGAGACGACTTTAGTTGGTATCGTTATAGAACAGAAAGAAACAGCTTTTCATTGAAGATCGTTGAATTTTGCTAATCTTGGTTCATTTGAAAGTTGCGTCTGACTGACAACATTACAACCATTTCTGCTCGAGTCTGCCTGCGACTGAAGTAATCAATGATGTTTGAGTGCAATGCCTGCCACCATAGATGATCTTTGCATCGTTGTGCATTGTTGTTTTTTTTGGGATTTCTGTTAAAATAAAGAGCAGCACCATTCTCACAGTTGTGTGAAGCGGGCGAGTTTGAGTTCAGAGGATTAGGATTAGGTCTCGTGTCCTTTTGCCGTGTCTACATCAGCTGAGAGGCCTGTTGCCAGAGAGTTAACAAGTTCTACAGACCTAATACAGACAATTAAGTTCCGTTATTGCAAAACAATTTTGCTTTCTCTAGATGAAAAGCAAAAAAACAAAAAAACATTAGCAGACATGGCTGTTCTTAGTAGTATGTTGTATTAAAGAAATCAGCAATAAACAATTCCTCTTGCCTTTCATATCGTTCTTTAAAACGATAATCCTCTTATGACCGTGACCCTTGATCCAGACCACCTGGTCAATGAGCACAGAAGTAGAAAATCAGCTAAAGCTGGAGACATTTCTGAGGCTTAAAATAGTTTGTTCACCTGTTAAAGGTAACGTGGACAATGACTCGTACCTGTGGAATGGCATTAAGCAGATCGTCGATGCTGATGCACTCGTACGAGCGTGGTTCCAGGCTGCTGCCCATGAACTTGCTGTAAGCTCCTTGGAACTCTGTCAGGAAGATCTGGTTGTAGTGGTAGGTGTGCAGCAGCGCACGCACATTACGGGCAAACTGAAAAAGCCTGGTTAGCCTCACATATTCATGTCCAGCTTTGACGTTTTCTTCATTTCCTTCATGATACAACTGTGAGGGGAAAAAAAAGTCAGCCAGTCATTTCTAAAGAAGGACAAAGTTTAAACAGAAAAAAAAAAAAAACTGTTTTTTATTTTTTTTACCTGCATTAGATTTGGGAGGCTCTTGAGCAGCTCGCTCAGGGATAGGAAGCCGTATTCACAGGGATTCAGCGGCGTGCCGTGAACAGCCTGGTATCGCTGGCTCAACTCCTCCACCTTCATACCCTTGGGCACCTGATCAGTTTCTTGGGACATGAGAAGAGCCAGCAGCTGGTAGGTAAGCGTCCGCAGAGACTTCCTGTTGATCAGCTGAACTTCCCTACCTTCCGCACCATCCACCACCTAAGGCAGGAAAACCACCGTTACTAAATTTAAGGTAGCAGTAATCTCATCAGCAGTCGCTCACACCTCTGCCTCCTTTCTGGTGACCCCTTCAGCTTTTATGCCCACTGAAAAGATGTCCTCTGCATGCCACAGGAGGATTTACCAACAGTTGGTCAACCAGGAATAATCCAAGTATCCTTGGATAGGGGGGAAAATCTCAAAAGTCATCTTGACATGAGTGTTTGAAGTAGAGACCCCAAGAGGTGATGATTCACTCGTCTAATCAAGTTACCACAGGATTTCTGGACTTTTAAAGTTCACGTAAAACAGCGTTTTCCGACCTTTATGAAGTCAAGGTACACCTTTTACTTGACATAAATCACAAGGCACACTAGTGACCAAAAATGATTTAAAAACAATATAAAGACAGAAACTGTGGTTTTGATAATGATGTACCAGTTCCTCCAGTATCTCACATGCATTTTTGCAACTGTTGGAATAGTTTTATTAGTTTCTTTGTTTGTCTAAATAAAAAAACAATAACCAAATTATTTTATTTTTTTGGGGGAAAAAACATTTTAATTTAGTTCTAGTTAAATATGTCTGTTGGTCAATTAACCTAAATTCTTTTTTCTTTTATTAGCCTACCTATATTTAAACTTAGACATTTTATTAAAAGTGCCTAAAGTCTAAGAAACAGTCTACTTGAATAAGAACATGTGTTTTAAACTTAATAATAAAGAGTTGTGACAATAGATTTGATCATCATTTCACTCAGTCATCTGATGTGTGCATTTTGGAGGATTGATAAAAAACAAACAATCCAAACAAAAAACATCCATATAATTTAGTGTCGTGTCAGGAGTGGTTATAAACAAGTTTATTTTATGATTATAAGATCATCTCATTAAAAATAATTAAATATAGTAACGAAATATAACCAACAAATCGATCATTTATACTTGGTAAGAAACAAATCAGATAACTGACTTGCGCAGCCCCGCCCCCCTGGTCGATTTTCAAAACCAAAAGATTTTTCAGAATAAAAGACCTTTCAGACGCAGTCATTTTGGTACCCTGACCAAACTTTACAGCTCAAGTGCTCGAAGGTGTAGCTGAGAGAATCCGGTTATTTTTCAAAATAAAAGATTTGGATTCAAAACAAAATAATTTATTTTTGCTTCCGCGGCCCGGTGGCAATTGATCCGTGGACGCCGTGGTCAGTGGTTGGGGACCACTGGTCTAGATGGTGTGATGTAAAAAGGGACAAAACAAATAAATAAATGTTCAGTTTATTTTGTCGTTGTTGGTGCACCTCAGACAAAAATGCTTAAATCAAAAGTAACTCAGTGACTCTTACTGTATTTTTGGACCATATGGCATACTAGAAATCCTTGAGTGTTGTTCAGTAATAGACAGTTCGCCTCGTGATCCAGTACGGCTAAAGTTTGAATTGTGGCTGCTATGCCAGGAGTTTTATGGGTACTGTAGTCAGAAGCCTGGCGGAGTGATACGTACTGTCCTTCAAACATTTGTAAATGAGTTGTGCAGGAATAATAAGCCAAAAATAAACAGGAATTCTCTGACCCCACCCCCAAACCCTTAAATGGATCAACTTTCTTACCTTTACAACATGAGAGAGTTTAGCCAGCAGGGTGGACAGGGAAGGGGCGTCAAAGTCCTGCAGACGCAGACTGTAACCAAAGGTCTTGCTGTACTCCGTAAGCAGCTGGAAGACCGGAAGGCTGTAGTTCTTCTGTGCCCGAAGCACTTTGACCAGCTGCGCCGCCAGAGCTTTGATTCGCTCCACCTCCGTCAAAGCAAGAACTTTCTCCTCACCACACTCTAACACCTGAGGAGGGGGGCAAATACAAGGGGTTTTAGCAGAATTCAGCAAATCTGTGTATTTTGAAACTGTTTACTGCAAAAAAAAAAAAAAAAGGGTTGAAAGCGTTTTTTTAAATGGAAAACTCATTGTTTTCTGTTCTGATTATTACCCACTTTAGGTTGTGTATTGTATCCCTAACTGTATAACAAGTCTGGACATTTTACAATTCTTTAAAATGCTTTTTTGATTGGATAATTTCTTCAAATGCGTTTTTTTCAATACGGATCTATTAAACCCACTTACACAAAAAACAACTGATTAATTTATTCATACAATGTAAAACATCTATAACAACTCATAGTGCCAAAATCATTGATAATATTTTTACTAACATCATGGCAAATCACTGAACCAGTGGCTTGTTCATAAATGGTATGAGTGATCACCTACCTATATTCACAGTGTTCGACAGTGAATTTAACACAGACAACAAATTAAAAACAGTCATATATCAAATAATTAAATTATCTAAATTATCTTGGAAATTGCACATAAGACACCTAAAAATGAAAGTCTCAAAAACATTTAATTAATAAATAAATTTAAACACCATTTCGACTGCAATATGCTTGGCACATTGTTTTGCTCATTGATACGTCCTTACCTCACATACTGTAACAAAGTATGGGGAAATAATTACAAATCCACATTATATCCATTAAACATACTACAAAGACGAGCAATTAGGATCTTATATAAGGTAGGTTTATCTGGAGCATACTAATCAGCTTTTCATACAGTCGAAATTATTAAAATTACAGGATCTCATAAATTATTAAACAGCTCAAACACGAGATCAAGCATTTAAATAAATTATTACCATACAATATCCAGAGGCTATTTATATTAAGAGATAATTCCCAGAAACTAAAAGGAATAGGGAAATTTCAACAAGCTATAATATGAACAATTCTGTGTGTCGTATGCGGAGTAAAATATGGAACAATATTTGGTTAGAACACAGAAAATGCTAAAATAGATATATATGTTCAAAAAAAGCTACAAATGTATGCTATGGGACAAATACAAGAACTTGTGACGTGTGTTTTACGGCAACATGCATTGCATATACGGTATGCAATAATAAAAAAAAAAAGCCTGCGTGTAGTGAAAATGTGAAAGTATATAATAAACGTATGGACACATACAAATACTGTGGTCAATGATAGGAAATGTTGCGATGGACTTTACCTGTGATTGATATTACAAGTTGCTACCATTGTAATAGTTTATCTTCAAGAATTAAGGGGCAGACTTTAATAAGCAATGCTTCTGCCTGCTTCCTTTCACACATGGTTGTAATGTATCATGTATATTGTGCTCATGGTTAAATGTGCAACTACAGATGAGATTGTAACTTATAATCTAATGTAAAACTAACATGCTTGAATCAAAATAAATAAATTTGTTATATGTGCACCAGCTACTTTAGAAAATCAACAAACTGAGTGGCTTATTTAACGTCTTTGCACTGCTGGACACAATATATTTCCTAAAAAACATATTTTCATTTTTTCTAAAAAACAAAAGTACGAAAGTAGAAGCAAAGCAGTCATCTCTTCAAAGCAGGACATAAAAGCGACACCAAGCAGCATCTAATAATACACTCATAGGTGGGTAACTAATTGACCTGGAAAAAAAGTACACAGATAAGGCTCACAAAGGAATTGACTGTCCATCACCTTTAAAATATCAGGGATCGCCTCAAAGAGCTCCACAAGTTTTGTAAATCCATAGTAGCTCAGCTTGCACTGACGGCCAAAGTGATGATGGTAGGTAGGAATGAATTTGCTGAAAGGCATTCGACAGTGAGGCTGGTGACGGAGCAGGTCCACCACTTCCTTCCCAAACTGCTTGGTGCGTTCCATTTCCTCGGCAGTGCGCTCTGTTTGAAAAGAGGAGACACTCTGATAAACTGTTATGAACCCTTGAAACTCTGGCATTCGGGAATGTAAACAATGGAACACATTTAAAAGAAAAACCTTGAACAATACATTCACAGTTTAACTAAAAATGATCACCCAAACATTTTTTGTAACACTAGCAGCACTTTATTACCTGTAAATTACACAAGTGAATGCAACAGTAAAAAATAAAGTTAGATGGACCTTCAGACCCATCAGTCAACCTCAAACACATCAGGCTGCGCCTTCATTCATCTCCGGAGCCTTGTGATGGGAAGCAACACTTTACATCCAAGCAGGGCAGATTACTACGTGTAACCATTTATCGATTCAATCAAATCGATTCATATTCCTAAGATGCAACCACATTGGTCCGTCTGTGGCAAATAGATAACCGAATTGAACTTTACCATTATGAAATGGGTTTCAAAATGGAATAAATAAATCTTGGAAAATGTATTTTACGATAACTATACCATCACAGCAGACGATACACTTGATGGCAACAAAAACTGATCAACCATCATTACAATCCAATGTGTAGAAACACTTTGTGTTTAGCAAAGACGTGTGACTATACAGTGTGGTAGAATGTTGTAGTAAGAACAAGAAATACAAGGAACCTGCACTGTTCAGTACCAGGTGTTTATCTCTGAGTAACACTGGTTCTATTGCTGGCTAAAAATGTCCTGGACTGATTTTAGGTCAGTGAATCGGGTCATTTAAAATAAACCAATATCTACTATGCATTGTATCAGCAACCTATCAACATCAATACTATCAACATTTAGGGAAGAATTTTACAATCATCAAAAATACACTGGTACTAGCCATGGTTTCTACTTTTTTTTTTAAGTTTGAAAGGTTTGCTTTTTTTTTTAATGTGTGAACTGTCATTCAAGGGAGATATGATACACTTTATTAATCCCAAGGGAAATTTGTGGTAGGACAATAAATACAACATATATTGCGCAGTGGAGAGCGGCAGCCGCACAGATCTGGTGGCACTAATTTGCCCAGAAAAGACACATCGGGGGTGGGGGGTGGGGTGAATATTGTGAGTCAGGGTGAACATCGAGTCAGTGTTTTTGCATGCAAGTGTGAATGTCTGTTAAGTAAAACTAAATGTAAATGTTTTCATTTGTTTTCTTCTTCTGCTTCGTGAGTTGTGCTTGGAAGTAACTGGAATAGAGGACAAAGAGGACACCCTTGACAAAGAGACGTTTCTTCTGAGGGGCCAATCCTCCTTTAAACATAACTTTTAAAAAAAAGAAACATCCAAGCTAACATTTATGCTTTGCTCTCCAAAATGTTACACAACTATTGTGGGAGTAAAGGTATAGTGGGGATCAAAAGTTTGTGCACCCCAGGTAAAATGTCATCTTACTCTGCATTAAGAACCCAAGGAAAGATTGAAAAATCTCCTAAAAGGATGAGTTGACAGACATTCTCTTAATATGTAAAAAAAAAAAAAAAAATAGGCTTTATTTCCATAATTTACTCTTTTAAAACAACAGAAAACAAAATAATGGCATGTGCAAAAGTTTGGGCACCCTGCAGAGTTTAAAGTATGCACCGCCCCCTTTGGAAAAGCTGAGACCTGAGAGTGTCATGGATTGTTCACAATCAGCGTTTGCAAAGAGCAGCTGATTTCAATCTCAAAGATTGTAAATAATCTGAGTCATGTGACCTTGCCCCAACAATCAGCATCATGGGTTCTTTAAGCAGTTGTCCAGAACAATGAAACTGAAAATAGCTGATCCTCACAAAGCAGGAGGCGACTATAAAAAGATAGCAAGCCTTTTTCAGATGCTAATATCCTCTGTTTGGAATGTCATTAAGAAATGGCAGTCAACAGGAACAGTGGAAGTTAAAACAAGATCTGGAAGACCAAGAAAAATCTCAGACAGAGCAGCTCGCAGGATTGTAAGAAAAGCAAATCAAAACCCACGTTTGACTGCAGCATCCCTCCAGAAAGACCTGCAGACTCTGGAGTTGTGCTGCACTGTTTTACTGTCAAGAGATACTTGTACAAATACAGTCTCAATGGAAGAGTCATCAGAAGAAAACCTCTTCTACGTCCTCACCACAAAATTCAACGTTTGAAGTTCACAAATGAACATATGAACGAGCCTGATGCATTTTGGAAACAAGTTCTGTGGACCAAAATGGAACTTTTTGGCCACAATTAGCAAAGGTACGTTTGGAGAAGAAAGGGTCCAGAGTTTAAAGAAAATAATCTCTGGCCAACTGTTAAGCATGGGGGTCGATCAATCATGCTTTGGGCTTGTATTGCAGCCAACGACACTGGAAACTGGGGATTTTTCTATCTTTCTTTGGGTTCTTTATCCACAATTATATCACATTTTACCTGGGGCGCACAAACTTTTGATCCCCATTGTACATGCAGGTCTCGAGGTGAGCCTCCTTTCAACCAGAAATAATTTCTTGAAGACAGGATGTTGAACTGACCCCTCTTGGGAACGGAGATGACAATGTCTGAGCTGTGGTGGGAGATGGTGATGGTAGTATCTGGGATCTCTGTGAGGAGGTCCTTCAGGTCACATATACCATAGTCAGTTATCCTCCAGTCTCTGGAAAAGCACCTGACAAAACGAGGAGTGAAAGCGTGTCACAAAAACTCATTCAAACAGAGAACAAAGTGAGGTTGTCTACAGCTCCACAGGTCTACTGACCAATGATACGCCTGCAAGAAGTCTTTGACTGCCACTTGCTTGCTGGCTTGACACTTTAGCAGTTTAAGCAGGTCTTGGGTGAAGCGCTTCACTTGAGCTCGATGGGTCAGGGTCAGTAAACGCTTGGTTCCCATACCCAGGATCTGTTTGTGTAGAGAGACACAGTGAATAATCTACAATTGAAAGTATTCATGGCGCACGATCTGCATTCAAGCACCTGCAGCACATGAGGCACCGCCTCCAGAAGCTCCAGCAACTTGGAGAAGCCATAGTCAGAGACCCGGCACTGCTTGGCAAAGTGATGGTGGTATGCAGGAATGAATTTGCTGATGGGCATTATGCAGGATGGCTGACCCTTTAGCAGGTCGATGATCTCTCTGCTAAACTGGATGAGCTGAGGGTTTCCTACTGGACTTTTGCAGCGTTGAATCCATGACTCTGCACAACACAAACAAACACTTGCACATAGCTGATACAATGCAACACTGCTGGAATCCATCTGATGGTCTACAAGAACGATATCCAACCAGAAATTTGTGCAGGTGGTTTGCTGTGCAGCCACTTGATGACTTTAAAACCATTCTGAGCAATGACGATGGTGACAGTGGGAATGCAGGTAATGAGATGCTCCAGAGGAACAGCACCCTCCATCATGTCACTGCCAATAACCAGTGGGCTGAACTCGGCAGCATAGCAGTCCGGAAAACTACATGTGCAAAGAAACCATTTATCAAGACAAGCTAGATGATTATGATGTCATAAATCATCATGGAGTCCGGTTGTACCTGAGAAGGGGAAGCGTCCCACCATGTGATTCCAGCAGATTATTTAGATCAGAAGCTAAAGTGCTCAGTGACATCACAACAAATGGGATTTCGTAGGAGTCTGGGTCAAAATCTGCCTCGCTGGAGAAGAAGGGTCCCGGTCAGTGATAAATCTGAAGCTGACCAACCCAAACTTAAAGCACCTAACAATGGTTTGTTTACCTGAAGTTCTGCTTTGCATAATGTTGCTCACAAACTGGTTTGTGGTACTCTAGCTCCTCAAACACAACGGGGCTTCCATTTATAGACGAGGAGCCTTCTTGCGATGGAGAAGATCCCAGCGGACTCTGACGTATTTGGCTGTGAGGCAAAAGGCAAACGAGCCTGGAGCCCCCCTGTTCCCGCACAGAGACCAAATCGGGCAGCTTGTACAGGTCGCTGACTGCAATCTTACGAGAATATCTAAACAGAGGAAGAGAAGAGGGAGACGCATTAAAAAGCTGTTCAAACTGCACCGTGCATCATGCTGGTGTGATCCAGAACATGAAATGAGTTGAAAAAGATACTGACTTTTTCTCATAAATCTCTAGAAACTTGAAGACAGGAAGGCAATTGGCAGGTGAATCTTGAAGTATGCTGATGATCTCTGCGCTATAAAGTAAGAAAAGTCAAGTCAAGTCAAAAGTATGTCTATGTTTCCTAAATATTCCAGCTTCGCTCAAACTGTACCTTAGAGATTTGTTGTTGCCACCCGTGACCAGAGACACCTGAACGCGCTTGCTTCCGATCTTATAGCGGTGCAAGCCGCTGACAGCACTGATGGCCTGCTGCAGGGATGACATCTGAACTGCAGCCTTCAGCTGGTAGTCTGTGTGGGGGCTCAGCTCCACAGAATTCACCTGAACACATGGCATGCATTTCAAAGGCAGATCTGAGTTCTTTTTATAGAAGAGGAGTCCTAAACTCATGATTTTAGCAGAGTGCTATTATGAAAACTTTCCCAAAAAGAAAAAAAAGAAAAACCCTGACCTGTCCAAACCGGGAGAAGGTGTCCCGCAGGGTCTGCTGTAGATCTTTGCGGGACATTCTGTAGTCCAGATTAGCCACCTGCACCTCGGCCCCCTCTGAAAAAGGCTCGGCGCGACCGTCAGGGCTGCGCGGGGCAGCAAGAAGAGGTGAGGAGCGGCTGGACAGGCAGGGGGAGGTGCTCCTTCCATGAGAAAATGTTCTGATAAGTTCAAGATAAGGAACGTGAGATGGACTGAATAATGGGCATGAAGCTTTGCTACCTTGAAGACCAGGAGCCCTGAGAAACGACGACTGGACTGAAGCTCCGGTGCAGGTTTAATCTGCTGAAGGCTAACTGTGTGGTGATCTGAAAGTTCTTGTCTCCTTTATCCACTGGGGGGCCGGTGCCATTATTTGGATGGGAAACTTCTCTTCAGGACAGAGTGGGGGGAAAAAAAAGTTTTGGTTTTTTTGGATGCTACAGCAAGAATTTTGATACTGGACAGGAAGAACATTTAAGTTAATGAAATAAAAACAGGAAGTGGTATCGTTTGCCCCTGTGCGTACCTTCTCCTGTAGATTGATTCTTTGGTGAAGCCAGGATTTGACAGATGTTCCAAAGTTCCCATTTCATAGTTACTTTGATGGGACGAGTTCAACGTGAGGACTTTTTCCACCTGCTGCTGACCTGTCCTGGGTTTGGCTTCCAGGTTTGTGAGGTCCTAAATGACGCAGAGGGCACATGTTCATTCTATTTGTAAAGAAAATGCAGTCGTGAACAAATGCTGTAAAACGCCACACAAGTTCATGGTCAGAGGGAATCACTAAAGGGCTGTAGATGAACTGGAGATGCTCGTCTTACAGGAGAAAACAAAATGTTTCAATTAGAGTTTTGCTTCAGAAGCCAGCCCAAATGTCTGAACCCCAGAAGTTGTTTGTGCTACTTTGACTAAAAAGCACAAATGCACATCTTTAACAAACATGAAAAGTAATCATATACAGTTAAGGATGGAGAAAACGCAAAAAACTCGTCTCCAATTCATCCTTTTTATGAGTTGCTTTTCAGCAAACACCCAGTCTGAAACGTTATTCTCTGTAAGAAACTCACGAGCATGACGATGAAACAGATGCGAGTCAAAACAAAACTCACAAAGCAGAATTATGTCAGCACAGACATACAGGGCAAGACACACAAAAGTTATGCAACAACTCATGCATGATGACGAAAAACGATCAGTGGAGACATGCAAAGCAGAATGGAATGAATGAAGCACAAACAGCAAATGCATGTTAGCACAGGAATCTGACTTAAGGCCAGCAAGCAGCTTCACATTGATGATCGGAGAAGCAGTAAGAACACTGGAGGGATGAGAACCTGCTGCAGAATACAGGGCAGCCCAGACAAGGACACAGGGCAATGCAGGCATGGAGGAGTCTGCTGACCTGATGGAGCTTGGCTGCAGCGCCACCGGGAGGCCCACTGGACCCCCTCCTGGGGCTGTAGGGCCTTTCAGGCTCTGGGCCAAGAGTGGGGCACGGGCGGGTTGCTCGCCGTGGCCTCCTGGGGGACCTGGGCTTCTCCAGGGGCAGAAAAGAAAAGGAGGGTGTGGACGGGAGATGGGCAAACCCAGAGACCTGAATTTGATTGGTTTGGGGCTGGGTCTGAGATAAGTGATGGGGCTGAGTCTGGGGCTCAGCCTCACGACCTGCGCCTTCTTTGGACCTCGGTGAGAAGGAGAGGGTGATTCGACGGCCAAATACATCCTCATTTTCCATTCGCTTGCAGGCGCGGGCCGCGTCCTCGGGGCTGCCAAAACGGAGGACAGCTATGCCCTGAGACATGCCCAGCACCTTGCCACCACAGTTGTCTGATAAGCGGCGGAGCCTGAACTTCACAGCGTTCCGCAGGCTCTTATCACAGTTGACAGGGAGGTTGTGCACATACAGAAGGTTGAAACTGGGCTAAAGGAAGGGAGGAAAAGACACTGTGCCTTTCTGGTTTGTAGAATTTTCACGTCACGGAAAAACATGAATCACAAATTTGTCTAACTTCAAGAAAAAATAAATAAAGCAACCAAATCTATGTCACAGTCCACTGTGCAAAAATAACTGCAGCAGAGAAGCAGCACACAATTCACTCAGACATGGCAAAAGGACAACAAAAATGCAATGACTAAACTGGTATTTTTAAATTATTTAATTTAAATAAAATAAATAAAACAAAATAAATTTTGATACCAAGAACTAACAATGATCCACATGTAAATGTTTTAAGGAACCTTGGCTCCAGTTAGGGAAACGCATTGTCTGGCATGTATTCCAATTATCTCTGTACAAGCCACTGTTGATTCCCTGAATCAATGAAAAGCTGCAGGGCAAGGGATGGCTGCAAAAATGTGAGACATTGGCCCTACAGGCTTTTGGTGGGTGCTATTTAATAGTCCTTATAATACTACGAGATCAGAACACTTAAATTAGGGATGCATGCAAGCTGTTTGAATTGTCTCACTGTCTATAGTGTTTGCAAAAGAAACGGGCAGCATCCCAGAAAAGCTGCTGGCAGTTTGAATCTGGAACTAGCAAAGAATATCTGAGCAGATGCACAAATGCGAGTGCAAAGACTTCTTCTAAAACCAGTTAATGTATTTAACCTTTATTTATCTAAGCAAGGCAGATTAAGAACAAAAAATATTTATTTTCAACTGTGGCCTGGCAAAAGGCAAGACAGTTTGAAATTATTCTGCAAAAAAGTACTTCAGTACTGGATGGAAGAGGCTTTGATATACCATTGTTCATGAAACCTTCAAAACACCATGATGAGCATTACCCTTAGAGCTATAGAGAAGAAAATAAAAATGACTTCAAGCTAAAACCAGGTCTGCTTGAACTCAGGATCCATATCAGAAACGGGTTCTCCTTTGATACTCGGAACAAAACCATCTCTCCTTCAACTTTAACAGAACGAGGACAAAAGAAACATCACCTCAGCACCTGAAGCTGAACTCACAGGCTCACCTCTGTTAAGTTGAGCGGTCGCAGTGGTAGATCAGCTGTAATTTCCTGAAAGGCCACATGGTGGTGGGCGTGCTGCAGCAGAGCAGAGGACGTGTGGCTGCCATGGAGGAGCACCACCTGGAAGCCATGCCGGTGCCGCAGGTCACTCAGCTCACTTGCAAAATTCACGTCAGCTACAACAATACCAAGAAATGAGCTCTGAGCACAAAAGTCTTGGTGAAAAGCAGACCTCTGAGAGGACCAACAGAAACTCACAGGACACCAGGACTACAGTTGCAGGTGCAGTGTGGGTCTCAGCAAAGCGCCGCAGGCTCTGACGCAGCTTGTCGTCTGCAGCATTCTTGGCTGTGGCATTAATATGTGCAACGGTAACCTGATGTTGGAGAAAACTTTTTAGGACCACACATGGGCAGAAAGAATTCAACAGTTTTAGATAAAAACATTTCTGCAGTCCGTTTATGCAACCTGCAGACAAGCTGTTATATAACTAATCTACCTTGTTCATTTTACTGCAGATGCTCCTGTATTTATTTTTGTTCTTCTCCTCCACGTTTTGTTCTGGCCTGGTTTTACTGGAGGTTTCGTCCAATCTCCCATCAACAGGGAGTTTTCCTCTCCACTGTACCTTTTGGTTGCTTATCCAATCCATAAATAAAGACAATCTGGCCTTATTGGAATTTTCTGGACAGAGTTAGGCTCCAATGATCCAGGATAAATTGGTTTACAACATTTGGAAAAATTGAGCTCAGTTTGAGATTTTTCGCTTTTCTGTGGCGCTTTGAGACACCCTTGGTTGTGAACTGCTGATTTCTTTATGAATGGACTTGAAACTACATAAAATCTAAAGTTCTAGCCAATACCTGGCAGTTATTCAGCTCCTGGATGACGGCCTTGCTCTCCTTGCTGATGTCACAAACACAAATAAATTCTGCCTCTCGGTGACCCTTGAAGAAACGGCTGCGAATTCGCTGGACCACGGCTCCAGCAGAGCGTCCACTGGGAACATTGCAGTTCTCAATGTCCCAAAAGACGCCAACCGGAGGTATGTTCTCAGAACCACCACTCTCTGGAGAACCTAAAACAACAAATGTATTAGTTCAAATGCATTAAAAGTTGTTTCTTTAAATTCTAAAAAGAGTTTATAAAAAAAAAAAAAAAAAAGTTCACAAACCGTATTTGTACGAAGTCCCACAGCTGGTGTTTGGCAAAAGAGCCACGGCATCAGAAGACGTTCCACAACCATTGCAAACAGGGACGGGAAGAGAGGCTGTTTGTGGGACACAAAGCTTGGACCACATCTCATCGGTCTCTGAAGTCTCACCATTCACAGTCTGAATGAAGAGAACATTTCAACAAGGGTTAACAGAGTAACGTTAGCTAGTGCCATTTGAAGCACAAATCAGGAGAAATGCTTTCAGTGACAAATACTAAAAACTGTTTTACTTGTAAATTTTTCTGCTCATCTGTGGTTACAGAGACTGTTGGCCTCAGATTTATGAAGCAAGAAGCAAGCTAAACCAAGCTTCAGCAAACTCCACCAACCTTCATCAAGTAGTCCTGACAGCAGTGAGCCCCCTTCACACAAGTGCGTTCTACATTTAAGTGAATTGGATTGGAGCAGAACTGTGCTGTAGAGGTTGTGGTAGTGACAGCAGTGCCGGTTGTTTGATCCCCGTGTGCACTTCTCTGAAATCTTCTGGCTGAGGAGTTGCAGCCGACATTATAGGTATAAAAGCCAGAAGATACCAGGCAGGAGTCGTGAATAGAAGCAGGTACAGAGGAAACCGAAGGAGGAAACAAAGATGGCTGACTACATGGAGAAGGTACAGCTGAACAGGTTTGAATGAGCCCAGAGCAGCAGGGGAGGCAGTGGTGAGAAGAAAGGGGTTGAGAGATGGCAACAGGGCTGTGCAACTGAGGTTTGCATCCAAGCCTGAGAACAGACACAGGAACTGGGCTTCTGCTGTTGCAGCTCAGAGGGTGCTGACATGGATGAACAGAGGAAACCACTGAACAGGTTCCAGACCTGATGTTACTACTGCTGCTGCTGCTACAAATGGGATCTCCCATGGAGCAGAGAGCCCTGCAAAGTGAAACAACCCCAGTGATGGTGGAGCTGCTGTTACCAGCACCACCGCTGCCACCCAGCAGCCCATGCCCATCTGTACTGCAGTAGACGCAGTGGCTTACTTTGGGGCTAGCCCTTTCAGGTGGCTGCTGTTGACAGTCTTGTGATAGATGAGGAGGAGCAAGAAAGTAAGCAGGAGGAGGAGGCGGCAAAGGGAGGGGGGGCAGAGGCAAAGGCTTGGATAAATGGAGAGGGGGTGGATGTTGTGGTGGAGGAGGGACATCTTTCAATTCCAGCAGAGGTTTTCGGGTGTCCATGTAGTGACTCTGAAAGAGGAAAAACATGTAAACACATGTGGAAAAGCAAATCATTTTTTGGGAACTTTTCTAACCATGAAAGGCTCAAAAAAGGCTCAACCGAGTTTCCCAACACTGAGCAGGTAATATGTCCAATGAAAACTAAGCCACTCTGAAGAGGAAGGTGGTTCAAGGTACCAAGCAGGTTAATTACTTTGGTCAGGAACAAAGTAACATAACCAATCGCAGTTCAAATTTTGATAGTTAATTAAAAGCCTTTGTTAATTCATTACTTCGGTTTTGTAGGCACTGACAATTTCTCGGTTAAATGAAACGAAAGAGATTTAAAAAAAAAAAAAAAAGAAGTTAAACTACAGATGCTGGACGTGAATTTAATGCGCAAATTGCGTTCTGTTTGATCGGAAAATTGATTTAAATGATTTGCACCAGGGGGTGGGGGGCAGGGGATCTGCAGTACACCTGGTGTGCCGAACCGTGGCGAGTGATTGATCCGTTAAACCCTGACCGACGTGCTTTTTTTTCGCCACATCCTCTGAGGTGCTGCTCTAAGCCATCGCAAGTTTTGTTCAGTCACATGTCAGGGAAAGAATTATTTTTTTTTTCCATAATCCTTAACCACGTAGAAGGCTGGCATCTAGCATTAAAGAGCTCCAATGGTCAATGACATGAAGAGCTCCATTCCATTGGTTTAATGTATAAAGGATTTTATTTAATTTGTTACGTCAAACTACAAAGAGGTGGTGGGTGCAACCTGAGACCACTTATCGCCATTTATACCTCCTTTGTGGTACAAACACCACGACGACGATTAATTTGCGGCTTATCGTGCAGGCCTAGTGAGCAACAAGAGCCGGCTCCTTCCTGGAAGTCGTTTCTTTCTATATTATTTTATTTCTTACTTTATTTCTCTCTAAGCTGCACATGACTAGTGATCTTTATGAGTTTGCACGGGGGCGGGTGCATAGTTCGGTAGACTCGCATCTGTGCAGAACTGGACACAAAAGACAAACGTAGAGAGAGAGAGATGATGCAACTCATAATGGAATTCATAAAATCACCCAAAATGAACATGGAAGCATCTAATAGTTCTTTGTGTTTTCAAAAAACTGGCTTAGTATCAGATTTGATAGAGATGATGACGTAACAGTATTTTCCACATCTGACTATGAGCAGTGGCATAGACCACATATGTTTTAACTTATTTTTGTGTCATTTTTCACACTGTTGTCTGAATTCAAATGAAGCCAGGTTATGTCTTTAACCATGTTCATTCCTTGTACAAGGTTATTGCTTTAAAAAGATAGTTATTTTATTTTATTTATTTATAACCACAGCAGTCCTTTTGAGGTTAAAACTCTTTTTTTCAAAGGAGCTCTGTTAAATGAAAGACAAGAGGATCTTGTTTGTGCTAAACTGTCGTTCCCTTAAGAATTTGTATGAGTGGAAAACAAATTAAGTAATGAGTAGTGAATGACTTTTCAAAAAGGTCATGAGTAAAGTAATTCAATTACAATGTTGATCCAGTAATTAAGGTCAAGTAATTATAATTTTTTAGAAGTAACTTACCCAACACTGGGTACACTTTTCTGTTGTGAATTAGCCCAGAAAGATGGCTTCTGTTTACATTCCCACCAAGTTTCAGTCACATGACTGCAGAAGTCTAGCAGTATTTTTGCCAACTTCTAGACTCAAGCATGCATTTCTGAACAAAAAGCATAATTATGATGGAAAAACTGTCAGCTGTGTGTCACAAAGTAGACATCAGTCAACAAGATATGTTGATATCTTGTGATTTTCCAGCAATGTAGCTCCAAAAATCAAAAGATATCAACATATTTCTAACTTACATATTACTGTTAGGCTGAAAAAGGCAGTAGGCCTTTTGTTGAAATCCTAAAATTCTTATTCCTATTTGGAAAAAAAGGTTCTGTTGATAAAAAAAAGTAAAACAGTTTTTCCCTGTAAAGTTGTTCTACTGTCTCCAACTTCCTGTCCACAAAGATCTATACAGTGGTGCATAAAGAACCCAATGAAAGATTGAAAAATCTCCTAAAGGCATCAGTTTACAGATGAGACTTTTTTTAATATGTCCAAAAATTTAGCTTTATTTCCATCATTTACCCTTTCAAAATAACAAAAAACAAAATAATGGCGTGTACAAAAGTTTGGGCATCCTGCAGAGTTAGTACCAAGTCTGATTGTCTATTTGATCAGCTACCGTCAGCAAACCTGCACGGATGCCGCAGAGATATGTCATCTTTCTAACTGGCACACAACAGAGCGAGTGTCAAGGAATATGAGTCGATCACAAAAGATCAGCCAATGAGTGTTTAGATCCTACACACTTTCACTGATTGACAGACTCATTCTGCTGTAAAAGCTCATTATGAAATAAAGAAGTCATTCTGAAAAACAGCGATGTGAAATAAAAAAAAAAGATTCTTTGAAAAATATTGATTTTGAAATCAGAGTTTCTGAAAAAAGCCGTATAATTATGGCAATATTAAACATGATTAAAAACTAAATATTTTAAAATGCAGGTTTTAAAGCTGAATGAAATTTGTTTAATAATATTATGGCTAATTTAATATATATGTGCAGGTTTTTCGCAAATTAATGATCTTTAAATATATTTATGAGATATTTATTGGTTGAGTGTCTGATTGCATAAGATCATATTTATTTATTTATGAACAGCTTGGGGCTCCATCTGCCTGTTTATAAAAAGAACCATTTTAAAGTTAACACCAAAGAAAATCTTGAATTCAAGTTTTTTTAAGACTAAAGGCAAAAATGTAGACTGCTGTTCACAAAGGATTACTGTAAGAGACATGATTGTTTTCAGTCAGAAGTAAGTGTGCGATAAGGAAAAACTTTGAATTACATGTTTTAACTATTTGGGTAAATAGATTAAAAAAGTAAAAAAGAAATGTCTGGTAACAGTATAGGAGAAGTTTTCCAGATTCCTTGCAAGATACTTACTTCCTTGCAAGGTACTAGGGGTGGAATGATTTGCTTTATCAAACTAAAATGTGAATGGATTTGACGTTAATTCTTGTTTACTTGTTTGTACACATTACATTTTACACTTTATTATCTTGTAAGGAATCTGGAAAACTTCTCGTGTACTGTTCAGTACCAGGTATTTAGCTCTGAGTCACACTGGTTGAAGTTTTGACTAAAGATGTCCTGGATCTATTTTAGGTCAGTGAATCAGAACAGATCGTTCGAAATGAATCGGACAATCGACCACAAATTATGATTACAATTCCCACATTGGATTCAAATGATAGATGATCATTTTTTGCTGTGTTGGCCGTCGTGATGCATTTGGCTGCGTTTACTTTATGATTGACTAAAGTTACTGTGCCTCACTCCAAATGGTATTACCCAAGATGGATTATATTTGATTAATTTCATTTTGAACGACGTTATAATGGTAATTTGATTTGCTTCTGCCTCAGACAGATCGATCTGGTTGGATCGTCTGAATATTTTTAATCACAATCAATTCACTGATTAATCTTTGCACCCCTAACAGGTACACAACAGTGAGTCTCTGTCCTGTTTTTGTCCACGCAGTTCATTAATAAATACTCACATTTTTATTGGTGGGATGCGGGGGGGTTATTTCGTTTGAGCCAAAGCAGTCTTTGAGCTTCCATTGCCGCGTGGATGCGTCTGCTCGGGGGGTCTCGGGACACGGTGTGGTTCTAGAGCTGCACTCGGACTTCTCCTTTCCCGATCTTTCCATCATACCAGCCACCCCGGTGTTTCACCACACGTCCATCTCTCCTCTTTCTCATGCTTTCCTGCGCATAATTCAGCTCACAATGAGATAAAGCAGCCTTTCCCGAAGACTCACTGGCGCCTTATGGTGGTTAAACACCCATGTCCATATCACAACTCACATAATCATAAGCTAATGATTATGTGAAGCCACGGTTACATCAGCGTTTAGCAACACCACCAAGTGCTAGGTTGACAACAAGCTAGTAAACCTCACGGCCGGTTACCGTGAACGCTTTACTAAATAAAAACAGCTAATAAAGTTACCGAGCCAGACTGCTTTATTTAATTATTACTTCAATAAACATTACGTGAACAGCTTTTTATTAGCTAGTCAGGCTAACAAACACGGTTCATTTGATCTTTTCTCCCACAACCGAACATCTGCAAAGTCATTACTTTGATTTGTCGTTAATTTAAAAGTATTGTTTATGGGAAATATACTTTCTAATATCAGTATGTTTAGCGCTACCTCCTCGACTGCCCACCTCACATCTTCAGACAATCACTTCCTCCTCTCTGTCTGCTGCCCTAGACATGCGCACTTTTAGTAATCATGTTCTGCCAGAAAGAAGAGCAAACTGTCGTAAATAGTGTTTTTTTTTTACGTTATACCACTCAAATTTCATGTTACTTTGTTTTTGTTTCTGATTTAACAGGTTATGTATTTATTTTTATCAAAGAAAAATATCAACATTACATTTCGAAAAATGTAACAATGTATTTACATGCACACATAAAATTTATCAATATCTTTTTTATTGAAAAAATTCAGTATACAATACAAAATACCAAGGGTAGTATGCATATGTATATACATACATCCTCAAATATTTTTCTTAAACAGATCAAAGTATGAAAATGAAGTTCAATGTAAACATAATAATCTTAACTTATCTAATAACTAGTTATCCCGTTATGAAATATTTCTCTTAACATACCTCGATTTTTCTTTCATGATCAGATTTTTTTAACTTGCAAACTTTATTTATATATTTACTGAGACATTACAAGGGTAGAGCTTCCTATAAAACGGTTCCATGTCCAAAATGAAACAGACAATTAGAGTATTTGCAGGCCTCCACAAATTGACACATTTGTGACCTGAGTTAGCAAATAATTATTAAAAACTGGCCAGGTAAACATAGGCATAAAAGGGAGGAGCAAGGGGCTGTTGGTGTGGTTGATGGATTTTTGTTTATCATTTCAAGAACACCAGCATCTTCTAGATTCTGACGGTCTAGAATGGCGTCATTTGTTTAGGTTTTGCTGATCAACAGAATAGAATAGAATAGAATAGAATAGAATAGAATAGAATAGAATAG
>BSAI01000009.1:2819530-2873100 GCA_036245035.1 Adrianichthys oophorus | reverse complement strand
AGAATAGAATAGAATAGAATAGAATAGAATAGAATAGAATAGAATAGAAAAGAAGCTTTATTCATCCCAAAAGAAATTCAAAAGCGACCAGCTGCTTGCATTCACAACCACACTAGCAAGGGGAGAGATGCACATTTGGTGCACATGATGCTGCAGGCTGGGATAGAGAGTTTGTGACCTCAATCCTTCATGTGATTCATGAGCGATGTTGCATGGCCTGCAGATACTACATGGCTTCGCCCTCACTGCCCCTTTTCTACCTTCCCTTACTGGCTGAGGAGCTGCTACGCACCTTAGCGGCCACTTCACGCCCCTTGCAACCAAAATTTCTCTTTTTCTAAAAATGAAAATTATGTTGAAATCACAAACTATATTAAGAGTAAAAAATGGTAAATGGCGTGTACTTAGACAGCACTTTACTACGTTCTTTGAAGGCCCAACGAACTTGACAGTCACAGTTCCATGCACACACATATTGGTTGTGGCTCTGCTGTCAAATACTGGCACCAACTTATAACCACCAGAAACTATGTGGAAGATCAATCCTTGTGTTTCCTTGTCTCCAGTATTTCTTAATTATAGTAAGAAGGCTTTGAGTCAAGACCATGACTTGACCTCAGGACTTCACTTGTTAAAGACCCACTCCAGTGAAAATCGTGCTTTTGGTGTATTTAATGTGTTTTTGTGGCATTTTTTTCTCATGATGGAGGACATATATAAAATAGTTGAAGGTAAAAACTGCATTTTTGAGTATTTCTTTATTCAAATGGCAGCAGACAAAAACGTGCCATTTGAAAAAGCTCAAATATGAGATGCAGCAAGTTAAAGAGCGGGCCGAGGTCTCCCTGCTCCTCTCCCTTTTGATGCATCCACTTGCAGACAAATAGATCCATTGACGTCTTCATTTTCCTCAGCTAAGGTGACATCTGACTCAGAAGTGTATGGCTGGATAGCTCCGATATTACTCGCTGTTTTTGTTGCATTGGTAATGTTGGTTTGGAGTTGTGAGGGGCTGCAAGCTAGCAGAAGAGAGTGCAAAGAAAGGGATGATGGTATATCAGCGTAGGGTTACTTTTGTGTCAACGGTTCCACCCACAACGGCGAATTTCTAGTAAACTTCTGCCGCTCTGCAGAAACTAAGTTCTAGAAAACGACACAGGTGGTTTAAACAGATGGTATTCATATGTCCCTCCTCCCACTGTGTCTTCTTGGTAGTTCGATTTATATTTTAAATCTGTTAAGATGATTAACTGAAAGATTTAGAATATATTCTGTTTACTTCTTTTAAGGAACGAGTTTGTGTGTGTTGTTTTTTTGACCATTTAAATGTATAATTAATTTTCTGTTCTCTGCTGCTTGATCCATCACAGGTCGGTTAGTTTAAACACTTTATAAGAAAAAAATAAGTATTTCTGATAGTAGTATTTTGCACCCTGCTCGTGGGTTTTACTGTAGTAGATGTTGATGAGGAACAGCTACTGTCAGTCAGCTCTGTTAGGTACAAACTTTCTGTCCACTGTGATCAACAGCTCCCTCTAGCGGTAATAAGACGCGCTTCGGGCTCCAGCACCGGGACAGCAGGTTCATCCCGCTTTGGGCGAGTGACCACAGGCCGTTGTTTTCGTCGTGATCCTAATTTCTCCTCGGTTGCAGTTCTCCACCTTCACCTCCGTCCTTCCTCTCAGGAGGAGCTGCTCCGCTCCTCTTCCATCGCGGAGGCGGCTCCGGGCTTTGTTCCGCCATGGCGATCGCCACCGTGGCCACAGAGTACGTGTTCTCCGACTTTCTGCTGAAGGATGCCGCAGAGCCGAAATACAAGGGGGTGCGGCTGGAGCTGGCGCTGGACAAGATCGTGTCGTTCCTGGCGGTGGGGGTGCCGTTGTTTCTCATTTCGCTGGCTTTCGCGCAGGAGGTTTCCGTGGGTGAGTTTCTCTCAACGCCTTTCCCTTTGTTGGCGTGTGGAGGCGCGGGCTGTCGGGACGGAGAGCCCCTGAAGTGGACAGGCGGAGTGGAGAGGTGTGGCTTCGGACCACGCCCGTGCCAGCGGCGGCGCGCGCGCTGAAGACGGACACACTCAGTTTTGGCGTTTGCCAAGTATTAATGTTGAATGTTTGAAAAGAAAAGGGAATAAAAGTGAGATCAATTGCATTTGAAAATATAATGCGTTTTTGGTTCCATAATTCAAATATTTATTTTGTAATTTACAATTTCATGCTGAATTTTTTTTCATGCGTTTACGAAAGGCAATTTAAAATTTACAATTCAATACAAAAAAAACCCCACTTTGCTTGTGTTAAATTCATTGCATTGTAATTTGCAATTGTGTTTTTGATTCAAAATGTAAAAACAGCAATATCCCCCCATCTCACCCAAATTTACTCATCAGGGCCGGGGCCACCGCCTTGGAAAGACCTTCAGTCTCCACGGTGTCATCAAGATACCATTGCTTTACATTTGTCATTTACATTTTAATTTTTTGTAATCCAAAACAAATCAAACATTTAAACTTCTGCTTTCCTTTAAGTATGTTAGATGCAATCCTTCCTTGTTTTCTGTAAGGATATGTTTTTGTTGCTTTAAAAAGTAATGAGAGCAATCCAGCCAAATGTAGCTGAACAAAATGAATTTTTTTCATCACTAATAGGATTAGAAGTAAAAGTAAGACTACTTTGAAGAGCATATTCTGATGGGAAGTTACTTAAGTAAATGTAACTGAGTTAATGGAACTTCACCACCTCAGGGCAGACTGGTTATTTAAATCTGGTCTTCAGTCTATACTGCTGACAAGCTGGTTATGCACTAAATTTTACTGATATTTATCATCTGCTTTGATCAGGCTGAGTTTAGTGCTGTTGAGATAAAATGGATCATAAAAAACAGCATGAATAACAAACAAATAAAACACGTTTTATGTCTGTGTTGACAACCAACTGAGTTGTTATCAGGCAGTAAGAAAAAAGAAGAATTTCTTTGAAAATGTCTGATTTTCTGTGATAAAATGCAAAGGAACCACGCTCAGGGCTTGTGAATGGGCCGTTTGTGTCTGACTTGTTCTGTCTGGATCTGCTGTAAACAGCCCTCAATAGTGGAGACGGTTAGGTTGTTATATCTCAGACAAATGGAGCCTTTGGTTTGGTTTGCATGGTCCCCCTGAAAAGCAGGCACATGTGCAGGTCCGCCTGAAGTTTGCCAACGAACAGCTTCATGATCTAGTCTAGAGAGTGATTGGGAGAAGGTGCTGTGGTCAGATGGGACCAAAATTTCTGAGGGGGAAGATTTCTGTCGAAAATGAAGCGAATGCATTGTGATTTTCCAACTGGTGTTAAACTAAAAAAAAAACGCCCTGTAAGGAGGTGTAATGACATATAGCCTATATTTGTATTGTTTATTCCAATTTGTATCAATATGAATTATGAGAAAGTTCTTGTTTGGCGAGCTTATTGAATTAATGGCTTTTTATTTGAAAACAATACTTTCTATAATTTTGGGCTTTAGTCTGCTCCTGAAGAGCACTACAGCTCCATCCTCTGGAGAAGACCCACTCTTTTGGGACGGATGTGGCAGCATAGATACTGTTTTACAAGTTTTTTAAGGTTTGTTGCTCAGAATTTAAGGCAAGACAATGCCAAACCTCCACCGTAGCATCTGCTGCATCGCTGTCTTGTGCATGCACCTGCAACAAGCACAAAAATTTAGTGACTTTAATCGGTGAAGTTCTGAAAGTGTTGCTGTTATTTCTCTTATAATCCAGGAACCCAGATCACCTGCTTTGCTCCCACTAACTTCTCCTGGAGACAGGCGGCGTACGTGGACTCGTTCTGTTGGGCAGCAGTGCAGCAACAATCCAACAGCTCGCCCCTGTGGCTGCACAAGGTACAGGCCTAAAGAGACAACAAATGAGCTGCTGTGAAAGCTTACAAGTCAAACGTGCAATAGTCAGAAATCCAGCAGATGAACAAGGAACCCCTCAAATCGCACACATCTTTCAGCCAAACTATTTCAGGCTGTGATCTGGCAGTGTTTCCATGTGACATTGACTCCCGTTGTGCTCTGACCTCCTCAGTTCTTCCCGTACGTCCTCCTCCTACTGGCCATCCTCATGTACATTCCTGCCTTGATGTGGCGCTTCACAGCTGCTTCACACCTGTCCTCTGACCTTAGCTTCATCATGGAGGAACTGGACCGCTTTTATAACCGTGCTATCAGACTGGCCAGGAATCTGGCATCTTTGGATAACAAGGATGCAAGTGAGGACTCGCAGAGGTAAACTCTGGATGTTTTTTTCTCTTAAGTATTAGTTTATTTTAGCTCTTAGCTGTTTTTCCTTGCTTTCATCTATTTGGTGAAAAAAATAGTGTCTCTGTTTCAAACATGCTCTGGTTCCAGTGGATCCCAGTTTGACTCTCTCTGCCTTTGCTGCCTCCTTGTGGCTCTGCAAAAGTGCGTGCTCCTGCTTAGTGGTACCTGGTCTTGCTGAAAAGTCACTGTTAAGGGTGTAACGATTTATTTTAAAAACAATTCGATTCATCTAATAATTTGTGGTTAATGATCGGATTCTTAGTCGGTTTTGGTTCATTTTGAACAATCCAACTGACTGACCCAAAATGGATCCAGGACATCTTTAGCTAAAACTTCCACCAGTGTGACTCAGAGGTAAATACCTGCTACTGAACAGTACAGGAGAAGTTTTCCAGATTCCTTGTATTTCTTGTTCTTATTAGACCACTCTACCACACTGTATGGTCATGTGTCTTTGCTAGATTCAAAGTGTTTCCAAACACTGGACTGGAATGATGGTTGATCTTTTTTTTTGTTGCATCACATGCGTGTTGTCCACTGTGATGGCACTTGGTTGTTTCTACGTTACAATGAAATAAATCTACTGATTCTCGATCTGAATAGTATTTTCCAGCGTCAATTCTAATCAATTTATTTCATTTTGTAACAATTTTATAATGGTATAGGTTGATTCGACACGATTAACTTGCCTCAGACAGATGGATCTGGTTGGATTGTAGGAATAGAAATTGTTTCATCGATGAATCGTCACACCCCTAGTTACTGTTTATGTTTTGCATGCATGTCCCCTCCTAACCCTCAGCGCTCTGGATTTGGCTGAAGGCTGCTTTAAATACCCTCTGGTGGAGCAGTACCTGAAGACTAAACGCTTCTCTCGCAGTCTTGTGGTGAAGTACGTGGCCTGCCGGGGCCTGACTCTTCTCATTCTCCTGTTGGCGTGCATCTTCCTGGCCTACTACATCCTGCTGGCTTCTCTCATTGATGAGTTTCCCTGTGACCTGCGGACAGGAGTGCTGCAGAACAACAGCATGGTGCCATCTGCTGTGCAGTGCAAGCTTGTAGCAGTGGGTGTCTTTCGGCTGCTGAGCTACATGAACTTGGCGGTGTATGTGCTTCTGGCTCCGTTGGTGGTGTACGCTGCCCTGGGACCTGCACGACAGAGCTCCAGCTTCCTTCAGCCTTATGAAATGCTGCCTGGATTTGGGGCTTTGGGTGTGATTACGCCAGTCTACAACGACCTCAGCATTTATCTGCTGTTCCTGCAGGAGAACCTGAGTGAGCTGAAGTCCTTCAAGTGTTTGAAAGTGAGTCTCAAGACAAACATGGTAACCCTAGTGTGATGCTGCCTTTATGCTTCTTTCTGGCTGACACATCTAATTCCCAGGTCCTGGAGTTGCTGCAGCAAGCTGGTGATGAGGGCTTCGATGCCATGTGTCTGCTGCAGACTCTGGGTCAGGTGAAGACCGACGTGATAGACAGTAAGAAGACAAGTTTACGCAAAGTAACAGATAAAGACGTGGAATAACTGAACTCACCAGCCTCAAGCTTCCTGCTGGTTTTCAGTAAATGGTGCTTGAGTTAATAAGACACTTTTTTACTCATGAAATCCCAACTCTGAATGACATCCAGAGAGGAAATAAGCTGGTTCATGCTCTGCAAGAAACAAGAATTAGTTCTTGTGTGCAGAGCTGCAGGAATACAATGACATTATTCTTTTCCAACAGCCGTTGTGTATAGAATATTGTTGCTGAACTTTTATCTCATCTCTTATTGAGTCCGGCCGAGCATCTGATGTTCTGTTTGGGTGGATGTGACCGACATTTTACATTTTTCTTCATTTCCTCATCAATCACTAATAATATTGTACAGTATCATCCTCTTCTGCGTCAAATGTGGTTCTCCCCCTTCTCAGGAGAAATTGGTACAAAGCTTAATAGTAATGAAAGGTTATAACCAGAAAGAACTTTACAGTTCTTCATGAAGAATAAAGTTCTTTCTGCTCGCAGAAGATGAGCCTGTAGCAACGCTGGGAAGAAAAAGAACAAACAGAAGCAGAACTTTTGCACTTATTTGTATCTGAAATGCTGGATTTGATCAATTATAATACTGTCTTAATTTGAGTATCCTTTTCACGGTGTAGTTGGACGTTTTTAAAATGTTACAATTGAAAACTCAGTTTCTGTGTGGGGTTAAAAGACTGTTAAAGGCTGTAAAGTGCACACCCTGTATTTTAACTTTTGTCACTGCTCATAATTTTTTATGATCTTTGTTGCTGATTTTTCTGGTTTGCACTACAATTGCATTTCAGACTAATTTTTACACTGAAAAACTTTAGATTTCCTCGGAGGGATAACATCTCAAATCAAGTAGTTTCAATCTGAAGTAAGCTTAGAGTAAGCTTAGAACAAGTAGGAAGTTACAAGTAGCATTGATTGTAAAAGTAGACGTTAAAACAACTTGTGCCTTTATGTTTGTCTTTTTTAGAATTTGTGTTTTACTTTACTGTGGCTTTTCAGATTTTTCTTTCAATAGATTTTACATGCTTTACCTACGTTCTGCTGTTTGAAACCATTAGGTTGAGTTGTATGCAAAGCACTTGAATTAAAATGCAAGGATTTTGTGTGGAGTCATACATCCAGAGCTTTGTTTTTGTGTAAGGACAGTGAAAGAAAAAGTCCAGCAGACGGGTCACTAATGTTTCTCACCCAGCATTTGTAGTCTGGGATAGGATGAGACTGCATGCACTCACTGGTGATGTTTTTGTCTGTGGACAAACATGAATAGCAAGCATAGGGACATATTAAACTTTGTAAGAATGCATGCTTCGGTCATTCACTTGTACACATGCCATTTCTTAAAGCCCCAATTCAATCATCTTTTGAGCTATTGTAAAGGCATTTCTAGTTTAATTTAACTAAGATTTTCGAGGGTGTGTTCCAACTACTGAGGAATCACACTCCTAAGTCTTCCTGAGAAAGTCTATGCCAGGGTACTGGAGAGGAGAGTCAGATAGTTGAACCTCAGATCCAGGAACAACAGTGCGGTTTCCTTTCTGGTCGGGGGAACTGTGGACCAGCTCTACACTCTCTTTAGGGTGCTGGAGGGTTCGTGGGAGTTCGCTCATCCAGTCCATATGTTTTTTGTGGATTTGGAGAAGGCGCTTGACCGCATCCCCCGTGGTGTCCTGTGGACGGTGCTCTGGGAGTATCAAGGGAGCCTTAATGAGGGCTGTCCGGCCTCTGTATGACCAGGAGCTTGGTTCAGATAGCTGGCAGTAAGTCAGACCTGTTCCCCGTGCATGTTGAACTCTAGCAGGGCTGCTCTTTATCACTGGTTCTGTTCAGAAAATTCATGGACAGAATTTCTAGGCACAGCCAGGGCCCGGAGGGGGTCTGGTTTGGGAGAATTTCCTCTCTGCTCTTTGCAGATGATGTTGTCCTGTTGGCTTCATCGGGCCAGGACCTCCAGCATGCATTGGAACGGTTTGCAGCCGAGTGTGAAGCGGCTGGGTTGAGGGTCAGCAAGTCTGAGGCCATGGCTCTTGACCGGAGAAAAGTAGTTCGTCCTTTCTGGGTGGGTGGAGTGCTCCTTCCTCAGGTGGAGGAGTTGATGTATCTTGGGGTTTTGCTTACAAGTGAAGGAAGATCGGAGTTTGCGATTGACAAGTGGATGGGTGAGAGATAGGGGGAGAAGCTCGGTCACCTGGAGAGAGCTCGGAGTAGAGCCACTACTCCACCACATCAAGAGGAGCCAGTTGATTCACAGCAATTTGAATAAAGAAATACTCAGAAAAGCAATTTTAAGCATCATTTTCTTTATATATGTACACCATCATGAGAAAAATTACCACAAGAATATGTTTTTTATTGGAGTGGATCTTTAAGTGAATTGCAGTTGCCTCTAACTTTGAAATTAAAAACTGTACTTTTGAAATGTTGCAACCCTAAACCACAGAAAAAATAATACGATTTTGTTGTTATTCTTTGTTACTCTCGCGTACTCATTTACAGAAGAGGCTTTTTCATAAAGATATTAAAATGTTAAGGTCTTTCATCACTATTGATAAGGGATTATCTATAGGGTAAGATAGCTGTCAATAGGAAAAGTATTCATAAAGACAAAGTCGTATTCATTAATAGAAATTTGGGCACAAAATTATATTTACGTCTGTAAATATTTTTTTTCCCAGCAGAGCTACGGTATCAATAAAATTTTCCTGCCATTGGATCAATAACATTCTTAAAAGTTTAATTCTATTGTAGTTTAATAAATGAGTCGCAATGCGCAGGCGCACTCAGTTGAATCGATGTTCCGGGACTTGATGTATGTGCCTGTGACCCCGTGACATATTTTTGACAGTTTTTTAATCTTTATGAATACAACTTCTTCTTTGTAAATACGTTTCTTATTGACAGTTATCTTAACCCCTTTTTAATCAGTTTACCATTGCATGTTTACTCACCTTAAAACGATTTTTTTAACGTTATCATCAAAGGCACATCACGAAAATGCATTATCTAAATATTATTACCATCTAAACTAATATGTTGCAGAAAATGTGATTGCATACAATGTTTATACAGAAAAAAAAGTATAAATATACTATATTTAGCTTTTCCACCAATAAAAATACAATAACCATACCGGAAGAATAAAAGTTCTCCGCTGAAGGTCAATTAAATAACGTGATTGGTCAAATTTTGTAAAACGTCATCTATGCTGTCCAATGACCGCCAAGAAGGAAAGCTTCCTTTGTCTCTGATTGGCTAATCGCGTCCCGACAGCAGGGATTAGTTTGTAGAGTCACTTTACGTTGATTCGTGACCTGCAGGTTTACATCGTGCTCATATAGTCGTTACGTTTTTGTTTTTCCTAACCGAATGCAGTTACGTCTGCTTCCGCTGAAGACGTTTCCCGTTTTCTGTTCTGTTAGCTTTGTGTATATTAGCATCAGCTAGCTTCCGCTGATCCCGTTCGCATTCTTCAGTGGTGTTTCACTAACCGTCGCTTTCCCGGACGAGTTTATCCAACAAAACAACAGACACTCGGATAATATGCTCGGACGTTCACGTGTCCTTCCTATAGCTCGGCCTAACTTCATTCAGAAGACCTGCATCCACCTACGACTGTGAAGTTTGACCTGTAAGGGAGGCCGGAGAGAAGCAACATTTGCGGTGAAATTGATCGGATGGTTCTTCTTTGAGGACATAGTAGCAGCAAACATGGTGGAGCCCGTGGCGCATTCTTTTGCATCCGTGGAGGAGGAGATGGTGTTCTGGAAAGAGCAGGCGCAGAGGCACCAGCAGAGGTAACAAGCGTGAACATTTGAGGACACGAAAGCAGGGGTCTGCAACCTTCAACCTAAAGAGCTTTCACTGACCACAACACACTAACAGCCACAAAGTCTTACTTTTCCCTTTTGGAAAAAATGTGCATTTATATCATTGTTATTAATATGATAAATATAAATGAAATATAGTTGTTTTTACCATAAATAAAAATAGCCGTTTATAACTTTTTGACAAGTATACGACTCCCTTTCAAAACAAGACACATGTCCCCCAAAGGATCATCTCAATACTGCAAATGTAGTGGTAGGTAGTGTAATGTCAGCAATAATAATAAAATAACAGTTTTATTTTACCATTTGTACTGCATCTCAGCAAGAAATTCGTAAATCAAACTAATTTCAAATCAGAGATAATTAAGTGACCTTTGTCATATTTTTCAAACCATAAATCCTCAGGTATACATTTTAATTTTGCGAACATGAAGCTCAAAAATCTGTCAGTGTTTTGGTGTGACGGTGAAGGATTGATGTATAATAACCTCATGAAGTGATATTGTCCTTCAACTGTGCACAAGTAAAATGAAGTCCTGAAGTTTTTATTTGATTCAGTTAAGCGTAACATTTCGCAACTTATAAATGATAATCGGCATTAACCAAAAAGGATAGACTGAAGCATCATGTTTATCAAAGCCCATCAAAAAATAAATTTTACACAGAAACAAAACTTAACATCAAATTGAGATATGCCTCAAACATAACAATCAAAATGCTCAACAAATAACATATTCATATATAAACATACATATTGTGTATATACAAATACAAAAATACATAGATATTTATTATTACAAGATAAAATTTCACTATTATTGACCACTTTAAAAAAAAAAACCTTTTAACAATAACCTACATTTTTGAACAGTAGATATTTATCCCAACAATTACAAAGTTTTGTTTCAGGGACATCTCCATTTTACATTTGTTCTTGCTCTGCATGATTCAAACATAAAAATACCTCCTAAATTATAATGTTCCTCTTTTCTTTAAAAAAAATGACTGCACTCTTAAGGGCAAAGTATTTTGAAAGGTATAAAAAGAAATTTCCAACATTCTTACATGCAAAATATCAGCAACTTATGATGTATTTATATTTTTAAACACAATAACCCACTTTTATACTGTTTGTACTGTTTTTATTTGTTTTGTATATATTTCCCAAAATGTCACCAGAATACTGGAAGTATAGAAGCATTAAGGTCGAGTATAAAATATGCAAGCATTTTTTACCCAGTTTTCTTTTGTTTTTGTGAATTATACCTATGAATTTAGGTATTTTGTTTTTCTATATTCAACATGTGGTTTCCACTTAAGCTGGGGGTCAACAATGAATCCACGGAACTTCTTTTCATAAACACGTTCAATTTCTATTCCATCAAAATTAACTTTTAGATTGTTCTTTGCTTTATCTGTACAAAAAAAACATGCATTTTGTTTTCCTTTTGTTTAGAAATAACTTGTTAATCTCAAGTTACAAGTGTTAGTTAGCTTACTTTACAACGTACTTACTTTTTCTTTACAGTTACTTTTTATAATTAAAACCTTTTTATTGTTCTTTAAAGAGCCTCAATGAAGGGGTGAAAGAGCCACAGGCTGCAGACCCCTGCGCGATTACAATTTTTTTTCATGACTAACATTATGGTGGGGTTTTCACCCGTTTTTGCCCCCAGAGCCGACGAGACTCAGGAGGAGCTTCAGGAATTCCAACAGATGAGCCGGGACTATGAAGCAGAGCTGGAGACGGAGCTGAAGCAGTGTGAGGGCAGAAACAAGGAGTTGCTTCTGGAGAACAACCGACTTCACATGGAGTTGGAAGCTATCAAGGTTTAGTATCTGGATTTACTTAGACATGTCTCTGCTGAGATCAAAACGGAAGAATACGTTTCATGATAACTGTATTTCATTATTGGTGGATCTGATTTTGTGCAGGAGAAATGTGAAGTCCAGATTTCTGATGCTTTGAGGCACATCACAGCCCTTGAGGAAGATCTGACCCAGACTCGAGCTGTGAGGGATCACCTCCAAAAGTACATCCGGGAGCTGGAGCAGGCCAACGATGACCTGGAAAGGACTAAGAGGTCAGTCCTCGCCGTATCAAGCTGACTTCATGATTCATTCTTCAAGTGCCTTTTTTGTTCACCTTCTTATTTTCACGTGCTGTGATGGTTTTCATAGTAGCTTTTTTTAAAAAAAAAACAAACATTTTCTTTCATTCTTAAAGCATTGTATTAGCTTTAAAAGAGGTGAGCCTTAAACGATAAATCCTGGGAGACTATCTGATCAGATAGAGCATCTCTCATGTATTTAGGACCTAGTATAATTACCTCAGTTTTTTCTGGGTTAGGAGAAGGTAATTCATTGTCATCCAGGTCTTGATGTCAAAGTGGCTATTGTCCTGTAGGTGGCGGTATAGCTGTTTAACTACAACTCTTTCCAGTAGTTTTGAAACAAAGGGGAAATAAACTGGATATTTAAAAGGCTGTGGCACATAACCTGTTTTAGAGAGTTATTTATTATAGTTAAAATTGATTCATTAATTAGGTGGAAGGTTTCTTTAATGAGCTTAGTGGAGATTGGGTCTAAGAGACAAGTTGAAGTTTCGGAGGATGTCATAACTGATGTTATCATTCTTCAGCTTCATTCAGCCTAACATAGTCATCCTGTTGTAGCCAGGTTTCTGTTAGGGCTAGCAGGCTAAGTTTGTTATCATTAACTAATGCACTGAATAAGAGGGACTTAAAAGAAATGGATCTAATGTTCAGTGACCCACATTTAATTACATCATAATTTTGTTTGTTATTGAGAGTACCAGTAGCTATTACTTTTAGGTTCGTTTCACTTGCATTTCAGCACATAAGCTAAAGCTAGGAGCTGCTCGACTACCTCTGTATGGGGTTTGCACCAGCGCTAAAGGGAGCTCAGAGGAGAAGAAAACTGCTGCTCTGTGCCCGGGTCCTGTCTCTGGGTTGGTTGGGTACTGCTAGCAGAAATGTTTTTTAGAAAAAAGAGCAGCACAGTCAGGGGGAAACCGGACCTATTACAATGTGGGAGCTTCGGGAGCTCTTAAGTTTTTGCGTTTTTTGGAACTTTGCTTCCTTCCCACTGGTAGAAACCCATCCTGTGTCTTCCCTGGCTGCTGCCTGGGAGGAGCTGGGGTGCTAGCTAGATTAACCCTGGTAGCGCAACCCGCACTACGAGTAACAACCTGGCTAGCATGCTTAGCATCCACAGGGTGGAGCGAAGCGGCTCATCTAACTTCTCTAGCCTACCCTCCAAATCTAAAATTTGGCTACACCTAATACATCTACCTCTATCCTCACGAAAGGAGGCAGGATCTTCACTGAACATTTGGCACATTGAGCAGGACAGAGAGGTGAAGGCAGAAGAGGGAGTGGCCATGCTAAACGCTAAGCTAAGGCTAGGAGTGTTTAGCTAAGGGGAAGTAACTATGTCGCAGGCTGCTTAGACAGCAAATGGTTAACACTGTAGTTTACTCACTAGAATGATAAAGATGCTACTTAGAATTTTTGAATACTAAACCAGATAACACTTAATTAGATATGTTTTTATTCCGTCATCCACCATGGTAGAACATTAACACTCACTTGAGCACAGGTGTCCGCTCACCATTGCACGAATAGTAAATATGCTTGACGTGTTTGTTTGTATGCATACCCCTCCTACCTTTTTAATCATCCTTCAACTTCCATAACCCCCCTGTTTCTTTTGTACCCTCATCCTCTGACTCTAACATTACAATCTCTCTTTATCGCTTCTTTTTCTCCTTTCGGTCCAACAAAAAAAGTGTGCAAGCATTATCCTCAAATACAAAAGGAGTTTATATCCCCTTGTGTGTCAGAGATTCATAACCTCATATTGTAACAGTAAAATCTGTCTAACACAAGAGGCCTTCAGCTCTGATCTGTTTGCTCAGCTGCTGGACAGGACAAGTTAAAAACTGACAGTCAGTAACAATGTCATGTTACAGTTTATGGTTCAGCTGAGAGATCCGTAACCTATTTTGAGACCTGACTGTCACTTTGAAGAACCAGCTTCACGGTGCGTTCGGACCAAACCACTCCTTTTCACGTTCCAGGGCGACCATCATGTCTCTTGAGGACTTTGAGCAGCGGATGAACCAGGTCATTGAGAGAAACGCCTTTCTAGAAAGTGAGCTGGACGAGAAGGAGAACCTGCTGGAGTCTGTGCAGAGGCTTAAGGACGAAGCTAGAGGTGGTGTCACACTTGCAAAACCTGCAAAGTTATTTGTCAGAATCAACCCTTGCAACCCTTGGTTCTTTATGATTCTGCATATGTTATGATGTTTAGTTCCAACAGTCAAGCCTTTGTCCGTGATCTTCATGATCCTGTTTGATCACCTCACATAGCGCCACCATAGCCAGGGTTTTTGTGGCAGTGTTTGAAAAACCATTTACAGAAACACTTAACTGGTTGCATCATCTGAGGTCACTATTGCAGCTGAAGTTTTAAAGTCTAATGTGTGATTTTTTTGGGGGGGTTTTCAGAGGAAATCTGACCAGATTTGATTGTTTTTCCTCCCATTAGTCTTGCTCTGCGTGGAAATGGTGAGACTGAGTTTAAGAAAACAATATCATGAGCTGCTTTTGGTGTTGCAGACCTTCGACACGAACTGGCTGTAAGACAGAAGGAGAGGCGACCGTCCAGCAGTCTGGGCAGAGACGCAGACCGTGCAGATCTGTCCCAGATGAACCCCTCTGCCCCCGTCACTCCGAACAAACCCATCAGCTCGTACTCCACCCCCCTTGCCTCCAGCATCCGGCGAGGTATTCCCAATTGTGTCAAAATGTTTATGTTCATGTAGGAACCTGCCATAATCTGTATTTTTTTTTTAGGCGACAGTCTAACAGGGACTCCCCTCACCACGTCAGCCAGAATATCTGCTCTAAACATTGTTGGAGAACTGCTGAGAAAAGTTGGAGTAAGTGATTTGACCCCCCCCCCCCGGTGGAACAGCTGCTCTGTCCTTGCTTTTCTCAGAAAACCATGTTTCCTCCGGCAGAATTTGGAGTCAAAGCTGGCGTCCTGTCGAGACTTTGTGTGCGACCCGACCGTGAACAGAGTGGCGCTGCCAGATGGTTGTGGGAGTCCTTCAGGTGTAGAGGGCGGTCCTGATCTTCGCAGTAGCAGCTTGAGTCCGCCTCCTCAGTACGACAGGTGAGGAGGAGGAGCAGCAACACTGTGCGGGTTTGCCCGTTTGAGTGGGAGGTCTTTGTTCTCATCGGTGCATCTTTCCTTGTCAGTTTGGTGAAGCGGTTGGAGTTTGGACCGGCTCCACTAAGAGGCATCTCCCAGGGCCCCCATTCTCCACAGGGGGGTGTCAAGATCCTTTTATGAGAAGGCATCAGAAAAGAAGTGCCCTCCCAAGCCCCCCTCCAACTGAAGCTAAAGGACTGTGAGCTGGAGGTTCTTCCGTTCTTGCCTTATCTGCTCATTGAACAGAAAAGCATCCTGATTTTTGCACCAAACTCTTCAGGGTCTTGATTAGAATTTGGATTTCTGCTTCTGCAGAACCAACATCGTCGTACATTACCGGACACAGCAGAACGGGTGCAGAAACTGCCACTCTGCACTCTTTCCCCCCCTTTATCCTATTTGTTTCTGATGGATGAAGAACCATGAGGAACATCTGAATGAATCATTGATTAGAACCCCTGAGACCAGCTGGGCTACAAACAAGAACCAGAAGCTGACACCAGCTTAGGGACCAAGAAAACGAAGGGGCTTTACGGAAACCTGACAAAAATGTACACATTCTCGGAACATCTGGATTTAAAGAGCTGCTGCTGCACTGTATTATCAGCTGTGGTTAGATGAAATAGTTTTATCACTAATGAGCAGTGAAAACACGAGTTATGAGCGCTTCTTCAGGGTTTAAGCGGTCGAGATTTTAGTCACAAGGGAGCGCTTGGTTTGGAAACGCAGAGTCTGGGTTTAGAGCTGCATAAAAAAAAAAACCAAAACAACTTGAATTTTACTTTCAGAATGAAATATCATCACACAACTGATTTTAAGTCTCTAATTTTTAAGAATTCATATTTTTATGACTGAAGTTTAACATCCAGTTTTTCAAAACTAAACACCACTGGTTTGAGATTGGAAATCCGACAGATGATCCATACCTAATGGGCTTTGTTGAATTGTCAGAGCGTGAGCTTTTGAATTGAATAAAGACAGTAATTTGGGGCTGAAGCCCAGTCCAGTTTGCATGTGCTGCAGCACAGACTGGATTTGATCAGACTTTTGAATGAATAATGATGTGAAAACATCTTTAGGATTTCTGCGTCGGGGACCGGCTGTCATGTTTCCTTATAGAAACCCTTTTCAAGTTTTAGCAGATAGAATTTTCGGTGGGTATTTGCAGTTCTCTGTGTCCAGGAATTATTCTCCAAAAGGTTAAGGAAATCCTTTCCGTGTTGGAGAACGGATGGTGAGCAATAATAGAATTGAAAGCACAGTTCACAGCATTCCCATGTTGGTACCTCTATCAAACACTGTTTTTGCTTGGGCATGAGGTTGTGTCATGGTCTAAGGCTCCTGCTGATTGCTTGTCATCGTTTCTGCTGTGTTACGATGCTTTCAATACTTGGAAAATGGAGGAGCGGCTGCTGCTAACAAGGTGCAATCCTGGGCTAGTAAATGTCCGAATACTTACCTATGATCCCGCTGAGCTTTGTTACTGATCTAAACTGTTGTGACTCAGTTAACAGAATTAAAGAGACAAATCTTTTATGTTTTATTTCTTGTGCATGTGGTTCAACAATAGATGGAAAGGGTGTCATGTAAACATTCATGGGTTAAATGCAAAATTAAATAAGACTGAGCTGGATGACCTTTTAGGACGCCACAGGACACCTGAACAAAGTCTGACTCATGGTTTCATGATTGGATCGTGCTTCCATAATCTCAGATCTAACGGTTCTTGGAAGAGAAAAAAAGCACAGAAAAAGGTGCAAATCATGTGAAACAGTGATTATAAAAAGATTTTTAGGTGCTGAATAGTAGTTGGGATACAGAGTCAGCAGTGACTGGAAGCAGATGACATGGAGCGGTGACCCACATCGGATCTGCTGCCACTTCAGTGCTGCTGGGGAACATCAACAGCAGTAACAGGCAGCGGGACGACAGTCGCTGACAGTAGTTAAACACCTACACCTAGTCTACCTGTCTCAGGTTGAAGTTTGTAGTTCTCAGAGAGCATTTTGTGTGTACAAAACATGAACAAATCGGTCAGCTGGTGAAGTACAAAACAGTGCAAGTTTAAAACCAAAGGAAGATCTCACATCGACGGAGCTTCCTGAAGGGCTCCGGCAGTGGATATGAAGCCCTTCTGATTGTTTTGTGACAAGAACATGTGCTCCAAAACAACATCAGCAACTGCTGGAAATGAGAGGAAATGGATAACTTGAAGTGATTTGGAAGACAGCATAGCAGGGCTTCAAAGTTACTTTATGAAGTGAAAGTAATTTGGATCTCCGGTTGGTTTTCAAATCATCGCTTATTCCATGGACTTCGTTCCATTGTAGTCATTTTGGGAGTCTGCTTCCTCCTCTGAGGCATCCTCCACCACCCGTCGACCTCCACCCACGCGGCGTGGCGTGCTGCTGAAGGAGGGCTCGTTTCCACGCCTGGAACACCACAAAGACATGCAAACACAGTCATGGTGAGAGGGAGGCCTGGTGCACCTGAGGGCGTGATTTAAACCAGTCAAGTGGTGTACGTCGGTTACAGCTCAAGCACGTGTCGTCTCTGGAACTCATTTCACTCTGCAGGAAAATGAGTTTGGTTTATGGTCGCTTAAACCAAGCACTGAGAGAAACATGGCCATCTCTGAGAACATGATTGATGAGTCATGGTTGGACAATGAGCCATATTTCTCTAAGTTATGCTCAATGATAGAAACAAGAGCATGAAGAGTGAACAGAGAATGAGACAGGTACCGGAGTGGAACCAACTTTCAGCTCGGGAGTATCATGTGATAACATTTATTTGGGACAATCAAAGCCACGCAAAAGTAGAAACGGCTTAAATTAGAGCCACGAGCGGCGTCGAATGGCCTGCAGCCGCTATTCACCCATGTGCTTCTAATTCCAACATGTTTTTTCTCCCAAGTATCTTACCATTGATTTTCATGGTGTTAGGAGTCGATGCATCAAAACTCCTAGGAGGAGTTCAAATTTGTAGCTAGTACTAAAGTCGTTTTTTTAAAAGTCAAAGTTAACATGGCAGCGTCTTTGTGAGGTCAAAGGTTAAGGAAACTTCCATGGAGCTTAGAAACACAGCCTCATAGCACGTGTGAAACTTTTGAAGACGTGTTCTTTTCCCATATTGTGGGAAAATGTGGGGGAAAAAAAATCACCAAATTTCAAGCTTCGCCACAAAATGACCACAAACTGTAGGTGGAGTGGCCATCCATCCCAAGGTCATTTCAAAGCTTCCTACACGTGTGTTTTGGTTTTATTAGTGGTTTCTGAAATATTTTTTTAAGCCCCGTAAGAGATTTTGGTTCCATTCATTTTTTTTGGATGGTTTCATCCAATGTGATGTCATCGTTTTTTTCATGTTTATCAGGTACTAGGTGTGGACAAATTTGGGCAAATTTTTGAGTATGTGGCAGGAGTCAAATGTTTGCTCAAAACCGCAGTAATAAAAAAATAATATAACAAATAAACATAAATGCAATTTTGAAGTTTTTGCAGTCATGTTGTGTGTCTGTGCGGATTGAAACTGTCTGTTCCCTTTCCTTTCAGGACTTTTGGACCTTTTTTTTCCCCCATTGTTGTGAAAACAGTTTGGTCTTTGCAGTGAGTGACTGGTCATAATAATGCTGAATTCATCATGTGGTCCACTCCACTTTTAACCATCAGCTCTGTGAGCAGTCAGCCGTTTGCTGCAAACGTGATCTTTACTGAATCTCTATCAGCGGACAGAACCCCTTCTTCTTTTGAAGAATGTTTGGGGTGCTTAGCTTTAAGATACAAGTCCAAATGACAGAGAACATCTGATACAACAAGACTGAAAACAACACAAGACCATTTATGTGAGTAAAAAACGGGCCTTTTCCCTTTTGCTTCTGTATTTTCTGAAGCAACATTGACACTTCTGCTAAAAATAATGAGTCAAGGTTTGGGTATTCATGCTTCGATGTATTGTGCTTTAAATATTTTCAAAAAACTTTTTACGAAAACCTATTTTTGCTGGGTGACCGATGGAGTCTCATTCGCCAAGTTCACCTGCAGCTAAAAAAATGATCAATTTTCTGCTGTCACAGTCCTCCATCCCTTCTCTATGATGTTTGGTTAACATGAGAAAACTGAGCTTGTGTTTCTGTGAAAGAGAACCCCCTTCCTGTCCACAGGGAGCTGTCACCGGTAACTGTTTTAGCACACCAGCCCACCGGGGATACTCCCAAGTTCCAGATGAGCCACTCCGGTGCAGGAATGTAAATGAATGAGCAGTGGGAACTTTAAGGCTCTGATGTACCTGCTGTGTTACTCCTTAGGCTCAGGGTTGCCTCTGTAATAAGAAATGGACAGGATGTTGTTTTTTTTTCTTTGTAATTGTCTTAAAATCTCACTTAATGATTATATATGTAAAAAGTCTGTTTGTTTTGGAAATAATTTGTTTTTAAACCAAAACCTGCCAGAGAACAGGTGGAAATGAAGGTGATCCTTACTTCCTTTTGGGAATGAGACACAACAAGGACAAGCATCCAGTAGATGGCGGCAGACTCCCTCCTCGTCCTACCTGAGCTTGCTCTTCAGTGAGGTGACCTCACGGCTCATGGCATCGTTGGCTTCGGTGGCCTCATCCAGCTCACGCTGCAGCTTCCGGCGAGCAGCGGTGGCACGCTGGGACTCCTCCTCCGACTCCTCCAGCTGCCGCTTCAGCTGCTTCATGCGGGAAGTGGCCTTTTCCGCCTGTCGTTTTAACAGAGGAAACATCCATACTTGGTCTGATCCTCATTTTCACTCAAACATAGATGTGTGAAGGGGTTTGGACCTGGTCCTTGTACTGCTCTGCCTGTTTTCTCTCGTCCTCTGCCTGCATCATCAGGTCTTTGAGCTTCTTGTCCTTTTGGCGCAAACTCTTTGCGGAGGCCTGCTTGTCCCTGAGGAGATGGACAGGAGCTTAAGGTGACTAAATCATCGAATCTTCCAGTCAGACATTGCTTTCTGAGTCAATGTTCCTCACCTGTTCTCCTGCTCCAACTGCTCCTCCAGCTGTGCCACTTTGGCTTCCAAGGCAGTGATGGAGGACTTGAACTTGGACTTGACCTGGTTCTCCATCTCCAGCAGTTTGGCCTTCAGCTCCTTATTCTGCCTCTCCATTTGCTGCCGCGCGCTCTCGTTCTTCTGAGCCGTGCTGCGCTCCGTCTGCAGCTCGTTGCTCAGCTGATCCACCTGAAAAACATACAAACACTCTTAAGAGCTCATTTTGCTCTGCAACATTATAACTGCTTCTCCACTTTTGTCACCTGCTGGGCGCTCTTTCTCAGTCTGTCGTTAAGGATCTCCATATTGCTCTGCTCTTCTTCCAGCTCTTCCTCAAGCTGGGCGATCTTTGCTTCAAGGCGCCGCTTCTCATCTGCCAAGGCTGACCTGAAGACAGCAGGAGATGAGTTTCTGTTGCCCCGGCTCATTTTAAAGTTCAATTCGTAGCGTTATAGTTTCACTCACTTTCCAGAGGCGTTGCTTGCCAGCTCATCAGACAGTTCATCTCTCTCCGCTTCTGCCTGCTTCTTGGCCCGTTCAGCTGCAGCCAGTTCCTAGAAGCAGAATGCTAAATCATCGCCTCGTTGGAAGCCTGTCTGGAGAGAAGCTGTAAAGATCTGGAGCGGTACCTCCTGTAACTGGATGAGCTCAGCTTCCAGACTCTTGGCTTTCTTCTCGCTCTCCTTCGCAGTGATCAGCACCTCCTCCCGAGCAGCACGAGCATCCTCCAGCTCCCTCTGGTAGTCCTTCATCTGGGCCTAAAGACAGTAGGAGGCAGCAGTTAGACCCAAAAGTCCCGGAAATATGGACAGAAATTTAACTACTGTCTTAAAAAACAAAACTACTTTTATCAAAGCTCCAAAGGCAAAAACAAAATCCCCATTTTGCCCCAAAAACAGTGACCGATATGAAATTGTGAGTTAGTGTGTGGGTGGTGCGTTTCTTACAAAGCATTAAATTCAAACTCAGTTCACAGTTTAGTTTAGTATGAATTCAATTAAAGTTTTGGTTTGAACCCATTTTATTTGGTTCAAAGAAACCCTTTTACATAACCTGAATTTCTACTTTAAAAAACTAACAAGAAAAATAGAAACAACAACAGATTAATGTGTTTTTTAAGCAAAGATCGATTTGATACGAGACAGAGTGGAGGAAATAAGGATGATGATTTTGTTGGTTTTCTCACCCAAAGTGAAATTAAGTGTCATCCTAATGGTAGGTTCAATTGAAGTGAGAGATAGAAAATTACAAAAAAGATTTAGAAAACAACTAAAGAATTTATGGAAATCTATTTGTATTTAATTGAGGGAAATCAGTATTTGAGCCCTGAAAGTTTGAAACCCAGAAAGACTTGGTACTTTAGGGCAAAAGCCTTATAAGCAGCGCAGAGGTCAGACGTTTCTTGCTGTTGCTTAGCAGGTTTCTGCACATTTAGGAGGAATTTTGGTTCACTCTTCTACTGCTCAAATGAACCTACTATTAAATTGGCAGGCGGAAAAACCTACAAAATCAACAAGGAATCAAATACTTATTTCCTCCACGGTAATTGACCAGACTTTGTTAGAGATGACCTTTAATGATAAAAACAGTAAACAGTCTGGAACCTGTGAGGAAGAAGCTCAAATTTTTGCGAAAAAAGGCTTTGTTTTGTTTTTAATTTAGAAATGTGTTATTGTTTCTACAGCAGTGTTCCATTAAGGAAAATTAAAAGAAACAAATTTAATGGGGTGGCAGAAAGATTTCAGAGCGTTGAAGAAGACCAGAAGAACTGCTGCTGAAATGAAGAACCACAAACCTGAAGTTCACCTGCGACCATTTGGAACACTGATCACCAAAACAGAAAGATCTTAATAGTTTGGATGTTTCCGTCACATATTATTTCATTACCAAATTTTAAAGTAATATTAGGACAAACATTTATACAATTTGCATTGTTTCCCTATTAATGCTAATTTCTATTATTGGGATAACAAAGTAAAAGTGACTTTCTTTTTCAGATTCATAAAGTATTAAGATTTATTTTTTTAATTGTACCTTTTACATTTGCTATTATTACAACATGTGCATTGTTCTAACATGTATATTTTTGTTTATTGTGTGTGGAAATTGAGAACAATGCAAATAACTTCTGTTTTTTTCTGGAAAATAATGCAAACTATGCATTCAAACTGGTCAAAATTAAAGGACAAATAAAGAAAACCCTTCTGGTTTCAAAGAATCTCTGCAAACTATTGATTTGGAACAATTTACCCCTGCCTCCATAAACAAGCTAAACTTACAAACCGTTTAAGACCCACTCCAATCAAAATAATGTTTTTAACATGTTCTTGTCACATTTTTATCATGATGGATGACTTATAAAAAATAATTTAAGACTAAAACTACATCCATCAATCTTTTAAACACGTTTTGTGCCTTTTGGGGTCACGGGGCTGCCAGATGCAAACCCGGCTACAGACATACAGATCCATTGATGTTTTATTTTCCTCATCTGAGCTGCCAACTGGTTCAAAACTGTAGGCTGGAGAGAATGTAAACAAAGGAATGATGGGATATCAATGGAGGGTTCCTTCTGCACCTACAGTCCAGAGATGAATTTATAATGTGCTCCTGCTGCTCTGCAGAACGATCTTCTAGAAAACAACAATTAAAAAAAAGGTCTAAAAGCGGCATAGTCATAATTAAAAGACCACTGGGAATGCTTTTAAAATAGAGAAAAGATGTAGTTTATTTAGGTTGTAGGTTGTTTATTAAGCATGCACATGGTCTTTTAAATACATCTTTTTGTCCTCAGGATTTCTTTTATATCTGTTTGGGGTTTTCATAGAGAATTCGGTAGATTTTTTGCCAATTTTATGGAAACGTTTCTGTTTGATGAATCACGAGAGGAAATCAATTTTTACCTGAGACTTTAACAGATGAACAACTGGTAAGAAAAAGACCAACTGTCAAGCTTTGAGCTGTGTTTTCAGTCCCCACGGCTGCGTCCCGTCACGTGAAGCATCTCTTCAGAGTCTTTTCCCATTGCGTGTCTAAACCACCTCCTCTGCTGGGTACCTATGCTCTCACCTGGAGTTTGCGAAGCTGCTTGATGGCCTCATCTCGACCCTTATTGACCGTCTCGATCTGTCCCTCCAGGTCTTTCATGTCCGTCTCCAGCTTCTTCTTGGCTGCTGTTGCCTGAGCCCTCTGTTTACGTTCGTCTTCCAACTCTGTCTCCAGCTCACGGACCTGCAGTCAGTCAGTTGCTTCAGCTCTCCATTTCAGTTGCTCTACTGAAGGTGAAGGTTGAAACTGCTCTTTACCTGCTTGATAAGCTGCCTCTTCTTCTCCTCTCCCATCTCATCCCGTCCTTGGAGGTCTCTTTCAAACTGGGCCTTCAGGGCCTGCATGTTTACCTCCAGACGCAGCTTGGCATCCTCCGCTGCCTGCAGCTCATCCTCCAGCTCCTCCAGTTGGGTTTTCATCTCTTCCACTTGGGCCTCCAGGCCTCGTTTGGACTTTTCCAGCTCATGAACCTGCCAAGAATGGATTCGTATTGACATCCAGAAACTTTTGCTCTAAAACCTCTCAGACTGATTGGCATTTTGACACTAACATTTTTTCCCACATCATCCTTGGAGCTGATGAGATCCTCCATCTCCATTCGGAGGGCCTTGTTGGCTCTCTCCAGCTCTTCCCTGGAATCCTGGGCTTCTTCCAGAGCTCTCGCAAGGGACAGCGCCTTAGTCTCCTTTTCTCTGGCCTCAGCCTCCGCTCTGTCTCTCTCTTCTGCATATTTGCAAGAGATGCTCTTCTCCTCAGCCAGCATCTGATGGATAACAGAAGAAAAAGACTCACAGATTAAATCATTCACTTCTTGCTGTGTTTCTATTCAGTTTACTGACCTGGTCAAACTTCTTCTGTTTTTTCTCCAGGTTTGACACGATCTGCCTCTGGTTGTCCAAATCCATCAGTGTGTCCTCCAGCTCCTGCTGCAGGCGGTTCTTGGTCTTCTCCAGCTTGTCGAAGGCTGAAGACTTTTCTTCAAACTGAGTGTTGGCTGCCTCCAAATCTCTCTGCAAGCGTTTCTTCCCCTCCTCCAGGAGCTCAACGTTTCCAGACATCTCCTCCAGTTTCTTCTTTGAATCTGACAGCTGAGCAAAAAGCAGACCTGTTCAGAACCAGCACCTGTTTCCAGCCGACACGGAGACATCCAGGAGATTGGGAAGTTGTAATTTCCGTGTTTTTGGTCAAACGTAAACAGTTTGCTTCCCGACCTGGACGTTGAGGGTGGACACATATCTCTCCACGTTCCTCTTGGCCTCCATCTCCTCCTCAAGTTGCTCCGTCAGGCTGTTTTTGTCATCTTCTGCTTGTCGCAGTTTTGTAGATAACTGCAGTTTCTGACGAGTCTCCTCAGCCAGCAGCTCCTGTGGTGAGCATCAACAGTTATCATTCTGTTGTCACAGAACCTCTGTAATCCATGAAGGCTTGGGTCATTCTGAAGGTTTCATCACCAAGTTTTACCTGCGAGTCCTGGAGTTGGGAGGAAAGGCTGGAAACGTCTTTGCTCAGTTTGATATTCTTGCTTTCGGCCTCGTTTAGAAGGTTTGTCACGCTCTCCAGCTCAACCTGTGCAGAGTCAACATTCGTGTGTCTGAAAACCCTTTGTGTCCAAGGTTGACACAAGAACTGAAAGTGACTTACTGTCATCTTGGAGCAGCGCTCGTTCAGCTCCGCCTTCTGCTTCTCGCTGTCGTTGAAGCGCGACTGTAGGTCTGCCGCTTGACCCTCCAGCTTCTTCCTTTTGTGCTCTCCTTCTTGTCTGGCCTGAGTCAGCGAGCGCACCTCCACGGTTAACTCAGACGTCTCCTTTTCCAGAGCTTGTTTGGCTTTCTCCAGGTTTGTTTTTACCTAAGCAAAAGAGAGCAGAGGAGGTGTCAATACATTCCTTGGGTTATGAGGAAGGATGACATGTGGCGATGGGCCGGGCCTACTCGTTTGGACTGCTCCAGCTGTTCGGTGAGCTCCTCCACAGCCTGAGTGTGTTTCTGCCTCATCTCCTGTATCTGAGCCTCGTGTGTGCGGTTCTCCTCCTCGATGGCTCTCTTCAGCAGCGTCACCTCCTGCTCACGTTTGGCTCTTAAAGTTTGATAGAAACACTTTTCAAACTTGTATCGCAGGAATTAACAAGTCAGAGATCATAATACACACTCCGGTTCTCATTCCTTTAAAGGGATTTTTCAAAACATATTGTTGAGACTGAAATTTAAAATATTCAGAAATAAACTTTTGAGGCTTAAACTTTTACACAACCTTCCAATTGATAGAGATCAATCTCTGACCCACTGTTCGTTTGTACATTTCCTTTGAACGCCCCACTCACAAAGACCCATGCAGTCTGAAATGTATAAACAAGCAGCTGAGACAGATGAGTTGAGCACAAATTTACAGGCAGTGGTGGTTCTACACTGAATTACAACCCAAAACAGACATCTTTGACAACAAATGGCTTCACCCACTAACTACGAAGGGAAGTTTTTGTGTTATCATTCATAATTTCTTCCATAATTTCTGTTCTTGAGCTCATGGTGCGGACCTGAGCTCCTGCTGTGTGGCAGTGGTATCCAGGGTATCCTCCAGCTCAGACTTGAGGGCCTCCAGCTCTTCTCCAAGGTCCCGTTTGATCTTCTCAGCCTTGTTCCGGGCCGCCCGCTCGGAGTCCAGATCCTCTTGTAGGTCGGAGATGTGTCCTTCCAACTCCCTGATCTTTTTCAGGGCGTTGTTCTTTTGAGCGGTCTCATCCTCCAATCTATAATGTTAAGAAAAAAGTCAAAGTGTTGGTTAGCTCCAGGCAAACATTGTTTCAGTGAATGAGTCACTCTGTGGCAAACGTGACTTATTTAGAACAATTTAACAGTAAACTAGAGTCATGGCTGACCACAACCTGGCCAAGGCGTTCTGTAGCTCCTCCTCCTTCTTAGCAAGCTGAGCTTTGAGTTCGGCGATCTGAGCCTGCAAGTCTGCCAACTGCTCTTGGAGGTCATTGGACTCCGCCTCCAGTTTGCGTTTGGCTTTATCAAGCTCCTGACGACTCTTTTCTTCCTTCTTCAAACGGACTAGAGGAGGAAGTGATGAACACAACATTTTTACTTGTTTTCCAGGGTTGAGCTTTGATTCAATGATGTCCAGGAAAAATAACAGAAGATTACCCTCCAGTTCAGAGATCATGGACTCGTGTTTATTTTTGAGTTTGGTGAGATTCTTTGATTTCTCCTCTTCCTCTGCCAGGCTGGTACTGAAGTCAGCGATTCTTTCCTCCATCAGTTTACGTTCCTGAAAACATCGGACAGGTCATCTGGATGTTAACTCTTCTGACCAAAGCTCACAAAGCTGAAACACGCTAATTTGCAAGACTCACTTTCACAAGCTTGTTGTTTTGGTCTTCCATAACTAGAATGTCATCCTCCAGCTTTTTAATCTTTCCTTCACATGCGACCTTCTCCAGCTGAAGCTTTTGGCGAGCGTCCTCCTCCTCTTCCAAATGTTCCTCCAGTTCCTAGAGTTTATACTCGTACTTAATATTCTGGTAAAGAAAAAAAACAAACTAGAGAAAATGGGAGTTAAGGCATTGCTGTGTGGACCTGCATCTGCTGTTGCATTTTCTTCTTGTCCAGCAGCAGCGTTTGGGCGCGTTCCTCCTCTTCATCCAGCCTCGCCTCCATCTCATGGAGGATTTCCTCTAGCTCCTGCTTTTTGGCGGCCAGACGGACCCTCATCTCCTCAGCCTCGGCATAAAGCTCCGTCTCTGCCTGAAGCTGCTCCTGCAGAGCGTTCCTCTCCTCCACGATCTTTGAGGAGGCAAATTAGGAATACCACTTAAGAAAAACAAACAAAAAAAGCTGTGCCAATATTTCTTGATCTATCAACAGACTTTTTTCTAACTAGAAATGAAAATTCACTGTATTTAGGAAAGCTTTTTAAAGCATACGCAGCTCTTTCTCCATGGTAAGTAGCGTTGTCTTGTATCAAGAGTGAAGGACCAAGTTAATTTGATTCTAAATTGGGCAAATGTCAAGATATTTTGTAGTGATCTCTGTGTTTTAGATTTACCTGCGTATGTTTCAAAGTGATTTCTTTTAGCTCCGACTCAAATTTGGTGGCCACGTCTTTGGCTTTTTGCAGCTCCTCCTCCTTCAGGGTCATCTCCTCCTCCTGCCGGGTCACTTGCAGCAGAGGCTTGACCTTTGGTTCAGAAGAGTTGTTGAGAAAGCAAGTGAAGGAAGCATTAATACCAAATACATTTATCACTAACGAGGCCACCAAAGCAGAGCTGGGCTATAAGTGAAAGGTTACCTTAGTGAAGAGTCTCCACCACTGCCAGTTCCTGAGTTTGAGGTAAGCTGCACAGTTCCTCTGGATCACCTTCATGGCTGTCAGCTGCTGCTGCCTCTTAGCAAATGCCCTTAAAAGTAAACAAACATGTTATACCTCAATAAATGCAGGAAAATTCAATGCATATTAAGGAAACATTTCCCCTGAGGTTAAAAAAATGCAGCCAAAGTGCAGAAACAATGAATGATTTTCCTACTTTCTGGCCAGGAAGCCTCTGGCCTGAGCCTGGAAAGCAATGATGATGACAGTGATCTTCAAATCTCTCTCCTCCTCCAGCTGAGCCAGCACTCCTGTGCGGAAGAAGATTTTACTCTGGCCAATCCGGTACAGGTTGGGGTCCAGGTCCAGATGCTTTATCTACACAGACAGAAGAGCAATGACATCACATCTGCAGAAATGGGATCTATGGATTTTTGAGGGTCCTGGATCTTGTGGTTCCCTTGCTCTTGATTTCCAATGCTGAATCTTTTGAACCAAGTGTGTTTGTGCATTTCAAACACAACTGGTTTAGCACTGATGAGATGTTAAGAAACAAAATCAAAACAGATATAGTAAACTCTTTGTGGTGTCTTTTCTAGATCTGTTTGACAACTGCTCATCCAGAATCAGCGGCAGAATCCGCGTTGCTTCCCTACTCGTCTGGCTCCTCCTTATTGCAGCAATTGCAAGGGCATTTGAAGCTGGATGTGTCTGAAAGTGGCTTTTAAGGAAGAGCTGGAGGGACTCAGGGTTGGCTATTCCCTCTCCCAGTAGGGTGATCCGTGTCGCGCTTTTGGCACTGGTGGGAAACAATTCTTCACATGTTCTGAAGCACAGAGGTTTACATTTAAATTTAAGTATTCTATTAATCACTGTGACTCTAAAATTTGTTTTTGTTTATGAAATTTTTTTTAAAGTTAGAAAACCGACGTTCCTTTGTATTTTCCGAGAGTTACGAGCTAACGAAGATGACCGGGAACTTTTGATGTTGTCAAGCGGTAGTAACGTCCAAACGTGAGAACACTATTTTTCCATATCTCTCCACTTGGACGGATAAATGTGGGGATGGGATCGGAAAAAGCCGTAGGGGTAAGGAAGCAATTCAAATTCAGCCACCGACAAGCAAGTAAGAGCAAAAATAAAGATTAGAAAGCTAGATCAGGTTAATTTTTCCTCCTGAGAACATGGAGCTGAAAGCCCCATTAAAGGAATGCTCCTTCAGGAAATGCTATGACCTTCTAAAAAAACCTGCTTGGAAATGCATCAGACCAGAATCCAGATGAGAAGAGTGCAGAAAAAAGAAACCATCCCACAAACCCAAACTCTTTTGTTCATGTCAACTAGCTGCTCAAAAGGTTAAATTGGTTTGTGAAAGTCACATCTCTGAAGATCACAAGGAGAGAATGAGGAGGAAACTACAGCATGGATGTTCACCATGAGACAGCAGGCCTGTTTGCCATCCATGAAGCCTTTGGGGATTGCACTTGCAGCAAGGATCTCGTATCTGGAGAGGGTAATCAGAGATTTTTGAAAGTTAACACAAAAAAACCCAATAAAGTGAGGAGGTATTTTTGAAAGGTGATGCACTTCATGCTTCTTTTACCGTTGGCGGAACTCCTGGAAGACAATTCTGTTGGGAAAACCTTGTCTGCAGATTCGTATTCCCTCCAGAACACCATTACACCTGAGCTGCTCCAGGACCAGGTGTGCATCCAGCTTCCCTGCCTGAGAAGAGCAGATTTCATGAGATGTTTAGTTTAGTTTTGTTGGGCTCTGGAATTATCACTGGAATTACCCTCTTCTCGTGGTTCGGAATGATGCATCTGACAAAGTTGGGCTGCGTATTGTGCAGCGTGGTCATAAGCTTTGCCAGAGACTCCTTGTACAACTGTCCCACTGTGCGGAACATCCCCTTCTTGGTCTTTGAGGCACTTGGCATGGAGGTGTCTGTCATTTTGGCTATCGTGTCCAGACCGACCACTCTGTCCGCTGGGACACAAAAGGAAGAACGTGTGAAGACAAATGCGTACATTTTCCAGAGCTTCGGTAAAAAACAGATGTGTGTCACCATCTTTCCAGAGATCTTGCACAAACTGGTTGGAGGAATTGTTAAGAAGTGCTGTGACGTTGTCATTGAGAGGGTCCATGTTCTTTGTGAGCCACGCTGTGGCGTTATAGTCCACCTAAAAACCATCAGCATCACGTCAACTTTACTGATGAAGGCTCATCCTAAAGAATGAAAACGCTGTTACCTTTCCAGCATAATGCAAAATAGAGAATTCTGTCTTGTCCTTTAGCTGCTTGGGTTTGGAAAATTTCACATGGTTTCCTTGTGTGTTCATGAGTTTTTCCACAAAAGAGACATCTGTGGCTTTAGGGAACCAGCACTCCTCATCCAGCAGGGCCAGTATGCCTGGAGGGTTGTTCTGTAGGAAACTCACCGTCAACACGTGTTCTAAATCCAAGTTTACCTGACAGAAAGGCTGTGGCATGAGGTTTCGTTGTGCCAGGAACACTCACTGGTCTCTCAATTAGCTCAATGCAAGGTTGCAGGTCCAGGCCGAAGTCGATGAAGTTCCATTCGATGCCCTCTCTTTGGTACTCTTCCTGCTCCAGGATGAACATGGTGTGGTTGAAGAGCTGCTGCAGCTTTTCGTTGGTGTAGTTGATGCAGAGCTGCTCAAAGGAGTTGTCCTACAACAACCAGAAAACACCATTCATTACTCTTTGTCATTACTGTTCACCTTTTCTGATTTGGAGAGCATGTTTACTTCAAAGATCTCAAATCCGGCAATATCAAGGATCCCCAGGAAGGAGGCTCCTTGACGCTTGGTCTTGTCCAGGGCTTTGTTGACTTTTCCCAGGATCCAACGGAACAGTCGCTCGAAAACAGCCTTAGCCAAAGCTTCAATAGCAAAGTCAGCCTGGTGGAAAGCGGAGCGGGCAAGGAGTGAGAGGATTACAGGATCAGCTGTAGTTACAGGCAGGCCAGCGTCTGCAGTACCTGCTCTTTGGTTTGAGCCTTCTGCACCACCTCTCTGCCCACTTTTATGCGAGGGGTGAGGATGGCTCGAGTGAAGTCTGTCACATTGATGCCCTGCAGGTGACACACCTTTTGGGCCGCTGGAAACAATTGGAAAAAAATATAAAATGGTCAAACTGCTAATAAAAAAAAATCCGTATTGGGTTTGCTGTGTAAGAGAAGTGAAGGTGTCAGACCAGTGTTGTCAGGCATGGTGGCCTGTTCCTGGTTCCTCTCTTTCTTGAACTCAATATTTCCCAATTGCATGACTGTGGAGCAAACCTTCAGTATGTCTGCAACAGAAATAGCAGATGTTGCCTCCAAGGTTAAGCATCTTCAAAGATGCAGGAGAACACAGCGAGTATTAAATTTCTCTCTGGATGACCTTTTTCCATGTCGTGCGAGATGAAACTGCTAAATAAAACACTGATACCTATTCTCTCCTCTTCAGTCAGGCCCATGATCTGCATCGCCTCCATGGTCTCTTCAAACATCTCGTCATCCTGCTGGCCAGGGATCTGAACGTGGCCCGCGCTCAGGAAACGGTAATTGCTGAAGGGCTCCAGAAGAAGCTCCTCTGAGGAGAAACATGAAGGTAAAGAGAGACCACCTCGACATTGCTTGGGCTCATTTTCATCTTCACTCACGCAAATAAACAGAAGACTTAATCAGTACTGGTCAACCAAACTGTCTGCTGAATCTCTAGGATTGTACTCGAGGAATTTTGGACATGAAGCATCAAAAGTTGAATCTTTTGATGCTTCATGTCCATAAAAGACGTCTGATCTGCAGAACGCTCCTGTTTCTGAAGGAGGAACACATATTCAGACATGTGCTTTTAATGGTGTGGGTGTGTGTTTGTGGATGCATCAGGACATGCATGTGCTTATGTGCAAAAGAGTGTGTTTGTCATTTTGTACAATTTGGCTTCTACGTTTTTCTGCAGTCACTACTGCTTTCTATTAAACTTGGTGAGGTTTGGCTTGGATGCAGCTGCTCAGCCATAGAAAGCCCTCCAGGAAGCCCTCTCTCTTGATGCTCTTGAGCTGATCTGAAGTTAACATGAAGTTTGGAGGTCTGTTGTGCAGAAAGTTGGAGACCTCTGTGCACCAAGAGCCTCAGCATCTGCATCAGAGGCTCTGCATCAAAAGGTGCATCTGTCCCTGTCAAGCAAACCAAACATTCACACCAGTGAGATTTGTCTTCTACTCACCACGCAGTTTGTCTTTGGCCCCAGCTATCATGTAGTAGAAGATGTGGAAAGCTCTTTCTGTCTTTGCCTGTCTGATGCAACGAGACTTCTCCAGCAGGTCTAAGAGTCTCAGTTAAAGAACCAAACTGTGCTTTTCGCTCAAACAAGTGAAGCATTTCGGCTGCTGTTCAGGTTTTAAATTGAAACCATCTGAAGCTATGATTAATAATTGAGGATCAGATCAGGATACAAGTCTCAATGTTGGCTCCAACGATGTAGCCGGTCACGTCAAAGTTGATACGGATGAATTTACCCTACAGACGCATGGAGAAAACAGAAGTTACAGGAGGCAGCTTCATCATTTTCTAAGCAAACTGCCGGTTTGCAGTTTGCGCATTTCCATGTGAAGCTCTTCCACTCACAAATCTGGAGGAGTTGTCGTTTTTGATGGTCTTTGCATTTCCGAAGGCCTCCAGGATGGGGTTGGCTTGCAGCAGCTGCTTCTCCAGCTCCCCCTGGAGGAGACATGGATGCGGAGTGAGGAGGTGGGGGGTGAGGTTGGGGCGTAGAACGTTTGTTCACATGAATTCTATGAACGATTCGGCAAAAGAGGGAACGAACTGGCTACGTGCAAATTTAATGAAAAGCACACTGCAGAAGGACATTTCCTGTGAAGACTGATAAACAGCTTTGAAAAAGGGAAAACATCTCCACATTCAATGAATTAAAATCTACGTCAGAGTTTTAAAAAACCTTCGGGAGATGTGACTGACTTCACCCTGACAGCACAGCCGGCAGACCTGTGAGAAAAGCTGGGTCACCAAATGAGGCGGTCCCCAGTCTGTTTGAATCCGGTGAATCCAAAGTCTCTCTTCCAGCCTGCATCTGGGTAAGGCTAAACTAAAACTAAAACTCTACCTCTTTAAAACACAGCTGCATTTGAGCTCAAGTTTTCTAGTCTGACTGAATAGTTGACACCTTTCTTTAAGAATGTTGCTTTTCGTGGTTTTACTTTGAGTTTTAGGATACTGGCTGGTGTGGGTTTTTTAGTAACGTTAAAGGCAAAAAAGGAGATACAGACCCACTGATGAGATGCAGTTCAGGGGTGGCAAAGCAGAGAGGAGCATCCTGCTTAGCACTGGAGGAAAAGGAGAAACAAGAAAAGGAGCCGAAGGGCACAGCAAGACAGAAGGAAAGAGAAAAAAGCAGTTGAAGTGTTGCTCCTCAAGATGCCGCCTGCACACAGAATCTGAAGGTGACAGATGAGCTGCGGGATTCAAAGAAAGAAAGCGCCTATCGAGAATGGGTTTGAGGAAAAACATTTAGCCAAAACTTTTCTGTTACTGGCGTTTCCATGAAACCTTTGAGGTCACAGGGTGCATGGGATCAGTTGCAAACGACCTCCTCACTTTGACAAGCTAATCTGTCACTCCAGTTTAACACATTCGTTGACCTGAAACATCATCACATCAATGTTTATTTTCAGACCGGCCGCATAGTCTGACAGTTGAAGGCATTTTCTGAGAAATGCCACACGATATGGTTCAGTAAAAACTTCATGACAGGACAGCCGATGCACACGTGTGTGCATCAGACAGGAAGCTGAGGAGAGGAAGGAGGTTGGCATTGAGCAGAAAGAGGAAAAGAGCATGCTCACACTGTGCTAGTTGGTCTGTGAGAGACCCGTTCACCGTCAAGAGGCTATCATCTCAAAGGCAGTGAAAGGGCGTCTGGAGAAACTGGTCAAACTGACACCAGCGACTAAAGTCTATTCAAGTGACGGTGAGGAAAATGTACTCGGCGTCATGCATGTTGAACAACCCAGTCTCCTGAGTAAAGAGGAGCCACTGAACGTTCTTGACATCATCTGTGGTTGGTTTATTCTGGTGAGGGGGTCAGTCTCAGTCATCGGGTCCACGACAAATGCAAGCTAACACCACCCAACTGGAAAACACTACAGCTTGACTTCTGAATGAGATGTTGAGGTAAATCAGTGACGCCTCCTTCATGCACTTTTCTACTTTGAGGAGAAACACACCAACACAAACACACGCCAAGCATTTCCCCGTACTCACGTATGCCAACTGTGATCCTGATTGTTGCTATTTGGAGGAAACGGCAATATATGACATTAATTGGGACAGTTCCTGGTACATGCTGCAAAAACTGAATCTTAAGAAAGTAAAAAGACCTAAAGTTTCAAGAAGAATTGTCTTGCTTTCTTATTAAGACCTTTTTTTTTTACCCCATTGATGGATTTCTTTTTTGCTTTTTTAAAGAAAATCTGCCAATGTGGTATAAGTTTTTAAAACTTATTTTTAAGGGGCCTGTTTTTGCAGTGCACAGCGATGGAAGTGGCTGACACATCGTGACTAAAAACCATCTCTCCACACAGATACCTACAGCGCTGCTGTCTTTCTTGCCTTTGTGGGAGGAGGCCACCACCGCCAGATACTGGATGACCTTCTTGGTGTTCTCCGTTTTTCCAGCACCGGACTCTCCACTATAGGGAAGCAAAGGAAAAGATGTGGAAAATGAGCGGCGAGGAAACAAAACACGAGGGTTAGCAGAGCTGGCAGGTTTCTTTTAACAGTTCAACAAGAAGCACCAACAATGTTGTTTTCAAGTTTAACATTTTGTGACTGAGGAGTAGGTGGATGCCTTTTGGAGAGATTCTGTCCACTTTTTTTTAAGCTGAAAGTGAAGAGATGGTTCACTAACTGTTACGGTATGATTCATGAAGTTAAGTCTCTACACATGCTGTCGCAGCGTCACCGTTTGGCAGAATTAACTATTGTGGTAATGCAGTCCATACTGCTCAAGGACACTTCGACACATGGGCGGGCAAAGTGGGAACCAAACCTGCGACCTTTTGATCAGAGGTGGACTGCTCTACCTCCAATGGGAACATTATTAGAACGTTCTACTACAGTGTATGGTCACACGTCTGATATTTTCCAAGATCGATTGATTTCATTTTGAAATGATTTTTTAATGATGTTGGTCAATTCAAGTGTCACTCAACGGTCACTGACCATAACTCACCATCAAACACCCACATTTTGAATGAAGCCTGGTGCCTATCACTGTCAAAATTTGCGGCATTTTCATTACCGTGTTGGCAGACGTTGTTGCTCATTTACAAGGAAATCTGCCGATGGTGCCGTGGCGGAGCTGGAACGTTTTATATGGAGGGTTGGGACTTTGGAAAGGTGGCAAATGAAGACAGCAGAGTGGAAGGTCATTACATATGAAAGGATCAAAAATATGCATTTAACACAGCTTAATTATTTATTATTAATATTAAAACTGCTGTTCTTTTAGCTGAGGTGCTGTTTCTAATGCTTAAGGAAGCTTGTATTGATCGTTTCTTAATCTTTGTCAAAAATGATCCTACTATTGACTCAAAAATGGGGGGGGTTTAAAGTTTTGACTAATTTTTAAGGGGCCTTTTTTTGCATTTCATCCTTCAACTATTTTTACGTCATTAAGACTGGCTGAACTACCCCGGGGGCAAAACAAAACGTGTTTGTAAGGCTGCCACGCAGGAAACCGCGGTTTGCTTCCCTGGGTGTGCATTGAGCTTCATCCGGCGTCGGTCCCTGGGCAAGACCCTTGATGCTGCTGCCTAACTGGGTCCCCCTTTGTTTTGAAATCACAAGATTGTGTCAGGAAGGGCATCCGGTGTAAAAACTCTCTGCCAGACACCACCGATGCGAAGCAGTGAAAGCTGTGGCGACCCCAGACGGGATAAGCAGAAAGGTGAACACCAGCAACAGCGGGTGCTTCATTAATCCACCAACACTGGACACGAACACTCGTTCTTTAATGCAGACACATTTAATCTAAAAACACAGTACAACCCCTTTAAAAAAAAAAAAAAAAAAAAAAAAAAAAAAAAAAGGGGAAGTGAGGTCCAGATTGGACAGACTGACCACAAATATGCCCACTGATGCACACAAATTCCCCAAAGGGTGTGTGTGTGTGTGTGTGTGTGTGTGTGTGTGTGTTTGTGTGTGTTAGATCCTCTAACTAGAGATGAATTCCTCTGTGATCCTCTCCATCCACTGACATTTCACAATGACGTCCAAGGAGGAAACACAGGAAAACGACAGGGAGTGATTCACTCTTTGTCCTGCATTGTCACTTAACCCTCACAGGCAAACATCAAGACAGCAGAGTCGACCCTCAGAGGGCACAGTGTTAACGACAGAGGCTGTCATACCAATCAAATCTACAACCATAGCTCATGCAGAAGCAAAGACGCATACCTTCTTCAAAGAATGCAATCTTGGACACATGGGATGAAACTGACAAATACCAGAGCTCAGACACACGCTCAGCCGTGGCTCCATAAAAGGCACGAGATGCTTCAAGCTCAGAGCTGGAAAGCCTTCATAGGGAATCCAGTTACTCTTATGTTCCAGCCTGGTGAAGATGTAAAACATTCATGCTCCTGTTGCTAAGAAAGCTTATGGAATTATGGTGAGCAGAGAAAAAAAATACCCTAATGATCTGAACATTTCCACTTTACATTAGTTTGTGAGTCAATCCTGGCGTCGGCACAAAGTAGCAAAGTTCGTGGATGGCGCAGTCTGTTTTTCTAGAAATTTTTTTTTAATGATTTTTTATTTAATTTGTTTTTAATGTTTAAAATAAGGAAACAACAAGAATAATGGCAGTTTTGTGTTGATCTACAGTCTTGTCCTTTTTCACAGTCTGTGGTGGAGATTCTTAAAACAAGTCTTTTTAATAGATTGGAGAATGCTTAATTTATTTAATTCTCTCACTGAAATGAAAATCAATTAATACCTTTTTCAACCGAGTTTTTGTTCAATAAACAGTTAGGATTAGAGACTGATCATCATCGTCTTTGATCAAACACAAAATCAGCAGGTTAATCAGTTTCTCCAGCCTCAGTTTGTACAGTATATTCTTCACAGCTTTTCCACTCTTTCTAGATAAATGCCATATTATTAATGTTGTCAAACGTCTCTCTTGTGTAACCCCTACACCACGTCACTTTAAAAAGTTTTTTGGTTCAGATGCTCTAGCCAACACGATGAAGCCAATTACTGCTGTCCAGAGCAGAAGACAGAACTTCTTCACTGGAGGGGTCCCACACAGCCCCACGGCCACGTTCACCCTCCATGTCAAAATGACCTACAGGCTTTAGCAGGAGCAGAATCAAACCAACAACCACTTTAGACCCAAGAAGAAACGGAAACCGGAAGAAACTAGAAAAGAGTCACTTGATCAAAGCTTTTTAATGTTAAAATCTTGTAGAATAAAGGTTTTACTGTGCACATTTCTTTTTGAAAATGTATATAGAAAATTATTTGAAAGAGAAATCATTAAAAAAAAATTTACAAAAAATGTAAATAAACTTTTAACACTGCTAACACCTTAGCAGACTACAGAGATGTTATTAAAAATTATTTTATGGAGAAGTTTGAAATAGTATAATAGTAGAATATTAACCAAAACGAAACTGGAAAAAATATATCTATCAAGATTCTCAAGAAATTTTTTTATTTAAAAAAGTTCTAAAAAAAAAAAAAAAAAGAGTATTTCTGCATTGGATGTTGGGATGAAAAAAAAAAAATCACGTTATAAACTTTATTGTATTTTCAAAAAACTATTTCTAACTAATTCTGTTTCTTTTGTGGTGGATGTAAAAGAGCTGATTTTTGCTTTAGCTTTGTGAGATCAGGTGCAGCTAACAGACATCTGAACGTTTCTGCTGAAAAAAAAGTTGATTTGCACAATTGCAGTGAATTGAGAGCATAAAATATTTACAATACATCATACTCTAATCAAAATGAAGGCTTCTGTTACGCTGCTGTCATTGACAGTAGATGAGAACAGGACTGAGTGACCCCTCCCTTCTTGTGTTCCAAACAAGAAGTACCTGCTGGTCCCAAAATGACAAAATCCCATAGACTTCTATAGAGGAGTAAACAGCTATTGCTGTCAGTCAATGACTGAGCTGTCATTGATTGAATTGATTTCATTTGGTTGGAACCAAAAATAAGTAATTTTCTATGGGTGATGTCACACTCACTCAGTCCAGTTCTCTTATACAGTCAACAACTGTGCAGAAATTCTAGAGGATGATGCTTCAGTCATATTGTAAAAACTGCTTGTTTGTAAAAATGTGTCTTTCATTCAAATTTTAGATCCCATCAATTATTAAAGTATTACGAGCACAACAAGTTAATTCCCAGCCCACGAGGCTAGTTTTGACCAATCCAGGGATCAGAGCTGCTATTGTTGACACAAAGAATGGACGTGTCCTCGGGCACCCCAACACCCAGTCAATGTTCTTAACGAATAGCTAAGATCAAACAAATGCAACACAGCCCAAACATTTGGAGAACTAATCTGATTCTTTAATCAGGAACTTACTTCCTGACCCAGAATCTGAGGAGCGTCGCCACAGCCCTGTGATGGCTGCAGGAACACCAACACACACATTGCAGGGCTATTCTGTCCCATGGCTTGATTTTGAACCGTCATCAGTCTCAAAGTTGTTTTTTTTTAAGTGACATTTTTAATTGTTGTTTTTGAACTAGAATAATCATCATGTGGACTCAGACCAGTCTCTTCTTTTTAATCCATGTGAGAAAAGAAACACCAACAAAAGGTTACTTACGTACAAAGGATGGACTGGTCCTCACGATCTGCAGGGAGAAGGAATGTTTCAGTTTCAGACGATTGTTTTCTTTAAAAATAACAAACTAAAACACACTGAACTTTAAGTCACAGACTGAAGCCATAGAAAAAAGCAGTTAAACCAAAGAAATATGCAAAAACACAATTCTTTATACATCAAACTAATGTTTTTGTTCATTAGAATATTGAAGGCAATCATTTTGCTGCAAAATTAGATCAATTTCTGTAACACACTTTTCTGTAACACACTGTAACAGCTGAGGGGGGAGTAAACCAAACTTTTTCTGTCACATCCTACATTTTAGAGCCGTCTAACCTCCAAATGAAGGAAATCACAAGCACAGATGTTAAATATGTCTCCCTAAAGCAAAGCCATTCCTGTCACATAGAGCTGAAGGCAAAAAGCACCAAAGTTCTTGAACTAGTGCAGAGGAGCAGAAGTCCTGACCTCAGGGGCGGACTTACCATTAGGCAAAGGGGGGCAAATGCCAGGTGCCCCCAACAGTTTGGGCCCCAGGCTGAAAACTTAAAAAACAATTCCCACGCCCATTATTATTTAAAGTCCAATAACAATAATCTCTTGTAAAATCCTTCCCAGTGGTCTTTTAATTATAGTTATACCGTTTAAGACAAAATCAAGAAACCTGTGTAGTTGATGAACAGCGGCAGGAGTTTATTAGAAATTCACCCTCGAGTTGTGGGTGGGACCGTTGGCACGGAAAAAAGCCTGCCAACATTTTTCCCATCATCCCTTTGTTTACACTCTCTGCTGCTAGCTTACAGCCCCTCACAACCCCAACCTGACATTAGTGCTGCAACAAAAATGGCGAGCAACATTGGAGCTATCCAACGGTAGAGTTTTGAGTCAGATGTCAGCTCAGACGAGGAAAATGAAGATGTACACAGATCTAGTCATCTACAAGAGTGAATGCATCGGAATGGAGTGGAGCTTTTGACCTGCTGATGCAGGTCCTACATCACAGCTACAACCTTTTTTAACAGCATTTCTTTGTCTGCTCCTAATTCACAACAATTTGAATGAAGAAATACTCAGAAATGCAGTTTTAACCGAAATTTTCATTAAAACATGTCCGCCATAATGAGAAAAATGCTAAATGAACATATTAAAAACACCAAAAGCATGATTTTCATCGGAGGGGGTCTTTAAGTGTTTTTAGTTTCCTCGTAGTCTTTTGTAAAACTTGACAAATTTAATAAAAGACAGAAGATTGTCATTTATTCCTACTAGAAAGTGGTTGGTAACATATTAGTGCCTTCAATAAATTCAATGTTATTCCAAGTAAAAATAAGGTACATAAAATACATTTCTTTAATAATGAAATGTGATTTCACTTTATCAAAACATTTGGATGCTTGACATTGATGCTGTCTGAAAGTGGACCAGTGAAGAAGTCATTCAATTGATATTTTAACCTATAGGTAAAAAAAGATTAATACAACTGCTGCAGAGGGATCCGTTTTATTGTTCAGCTGGGGTCATTGAACTGCTAAGTCTGCCAATGCTTGACCTGCAGTGAAAAGCTGCTGCTGGTAGTGGTGAGGGGCTCAACCCTTTATCAGCTGGACATCAAAGACTGGTTTGGCATTCTGGCCAAGTGGGAAGCAGAATGGATTTGATGAAACTATGCCCCACTGCTTCTTCAAAACATTGTTCCAACAATGTGTGGAACATCCTGCGTCATTAGTTACAACTTCATGGAGAATCCACCAGCACATTCAACTCCATGCTAGCATGAGGAGTGTTAAACGTGGCAATGCACAGAAAGACTCAAGCTGATCTACCTGCACATTCATAGATCCTGAAAGCAACATGAAACATCCACATGAGGACAAGAGGATGACACTTTAACAGAAGCAGCGTGAGCAAAGTTTACATTTAAATCCAGAAAACGGTCATCCAGAACTTAGATGTAGACGTTCAGTGTTTCCCACTGCTTCTTGTTTCATTTCTTGTGAATGCAGGGAACAATGTGAGCTGCAGAGAAGAGTAATCCATCGCCCGCACAAACATGCTAATCTTTCTGCTTTTTGACCAGCTACACACTATTTACACAAGGAGCAGTAATGGTAAACACCTATTTCCTGTGTACAATCTGAAGTTAGAATGCCGTACCACTGAGACCAAACAGAGACTGTATTAGGATTCATCAGCGCTTTTTTTTTTTTTTATAAACCTTGTATCTCATAGACGAACAGACCAATTTCTCTGTTACATGTAAAATGGATGTTAAGAAGAGAAAAAAAAAAACCTGACCTGCAGCCGTAAAACCCTCAATTATTTATATAGTAAAACATGACAGGCATTTGTACAGATTCACAAACAAATGTTTTAAATGTGAGACAGATGACCTTTGAGTTTGAGCAAATTTAGTGTTGATTTAACTGTCTAAAGGCTCAAAAAGAGTGTGATGTAAGGATGTTTAGAGACTCAAATGTCAGATAATGCTTATGGATAATGTATTAACTCCTGAAACAAGTTCACTGATGGATCTATGACATAAGTCACATATTTATCTCTGAAAATACTTAAAGCAGAATCAAAACATAGATTAAAAACTGTCTCCAAACTTCCCAACTCGTAGGAAAAGTTGTGCTTGACACACACACATCTGAACTACACAACATGCTAAGTATTTCAAATTTTAACAGACCAAAAAAGGGCATAAAATAATGATTTGAATAAAGAAGGGGAGTTTTCTGACACAGGAAATGCTTTACTGCCCTCCACCCATCTCTCAATCATCTCTTAGTCCAGATGTCAACTCCGCTGAGAGAACATCCTCATGTCAACATCAAATCCAGTGGGCAGGACTCCCTGAAAACTCCAGACAGATTCTATGGGAAATGAGCTGCAGTGAGATTACAGTACTTCCGTTTAAGCTTCAAACACAGGGCTTTTGCAGTCATCCATGTATCTCACACAGACTCTCTGAAACACGACAGTCCCCTGCACCATCGTGGTTCAACTTTCATGGATTTCTTTTTTTTGTGCAATTTTGCATGGTTTTTCCCTCTTTTTACAGCAAATTGTGTTCTTTGTCCTGATTGGCTGTAGACTATTGTCAATCATCTCCTCCATGCCGTGTCTGTTCTGATGTAAATCTTTGATCGCGAGCAGATCTCTGTTGTCATTCTATAAAACTGGACTTATTTTTCTATTATAAAATCAAATAAATTATAAAATAAAAAGCTATCTACTTTGGGGATTTTGTCTATTGCAGGTTATTTTTAAGAAAGTAAATCCTGGCATAATTGTGTGGCCCTGCGACCTGTCCAGGGAATACCTGGCTTTTGCCCAACATAGTTGGGAAAGGCTCCAGCAACCCCATGACACTGAAATGGATTTGGATGGATAGGTTTAACTCCCCTGATGAACGAGGGACCATTGTACTCTGCTTTCTCCAACAAAAACACAGAGACTCAACTCTTTTTTTGGACAGCACAGCGACTGTAGGTGTTTGAAAAACCAGTAGTCAATTTCTGGTGTTTATTAACCACTTAGTCAACACAAAAAAGCTAAAAGGCGCATTCACCACTGAGACAAAGAACTGCTGACCACATTGATCCCAAGTCTCCCAGCAAACAGTTGAGATTGTCTAAACCGGTTGAAAACAGCATTCGGAGTGTTGGCTGACATATCCAAAATGACAACGTTTCTGTTGGGAGGTAGGCTCTACCTTGCATCATATTTCTGTAGGCATTGTCAGTGATGGAGTAGATGTGAGGAGGAACTTCGTGCCGTTTCTTCCCTTTGTACATTTCAATGATCTTCTCTGAGTAGATGGGCAGCATTTTGTAAGGGTTCACCACCACGCAGAAGAGGCCAGAGTACGTCTGTAGAAAGACAATTCACACATCAGCTGGATCATTCAGAAAAGACACAGAATGTGCTTTTGTTGCTCACTCACATAAATAAGCCCAGAGAAGTATCTCTCCCGGAGGTTGTGCAGCACAGAGGCCTCATTCAAGCAGGTGAGCTCTGCCATATCCTCAACTTTGCTAAACTTGGGCGGGTTCATCTTCTGGATGTCATCCTTGTTGACTGTGACCTTCTTGCCATTGTCGGCCAGCTCCACCAGCACTTCTTCACCGTGCTCCTCTTTGATCCTGGCCGCCTCAAAGCCGTGCTTCTCCGATGGGACCCAAACCAGCTTTTTAGCCGCCCAGTCGGCCTGAGCCATGGGACTGTTCAGGAAGTCTTTGTCAACAAAGAGGAACTTCTCGTCCTCACTCGGGGCCTTCTTGGACATCTTGGCTTAAGGGAGAAAGCCAGCTGTGAATGAAAAACAAAAGAATGTGATGTTGGAGAACCCAAGTAAAAAGTTTAAAGAAACAATTAATATTTTTGTGGAGAACTTGGTGACGGAGAACAATCCAATGGGTCCCACAAGTGTCCTCCTCTCAGTGTAGAGAGCAGAAGTCTGTTTGGGTTTGCGACACATGAATGAATGAAGCTTTAGTTATATAACACTTTACAACAACTTTTAGAGGTACCAAAGTGCTTCACAATAAGCAAAAGACAATAAAAATGTAAACTTAGGCAAAGTTAAAAACAGCAGAATTACAAAAAACAGTCAACAATAAAATACATAAAAGAAAATAAAATGTCACCACCTGCTGAGCATTAAAAGCCTCTCTATAAAGGTAGGTTTTTAATTGACATTGAAAACGTATTAGGTCTGACAGCCTGCGCAGTTCTGCAGGCAATGGAAAAAGCACGGTCATGCCAGCCTTCCTGTCGTGACCTGGGCTCATCAAGCAGGGAAGTCAACTCAGCTTAAAGAGTTAACATGTTCCTTCCATCAAGAAGCTCCAGAGAGCAGCCATTCTCACAGACCTCCACCCCCTCTCGACCTTACACTTTCACACAAGCCACAAGGGAAGTGCTCAAGCAGCCCCCCCCCCCCGCAGCAGACACAGAGATGAAGTCTGATGCTGGGAAATGGATTCCAATGAACTCTGAGCTATTCTGTCAGCAGCTTTTTTTCTGAAATAACCCCAAACCATTCATACTCCGTTTACTCGATTACCGAGTCTCAGCTTCATTTACTCCCGTTTTTTCCCCCACATCTCCAAGCCTTCATCTCCCTTCTCTTCAAGTCTCCTGCTGGGACCTTCGGTCTCGTGCTGCGATGACCATATAAGGGCTCCTTCTCTGGAGCACAACTTTTTTTCTGCAGACCTAAACAGCAAGGCAAGAGCAGTCCCAAACAAAGCCCATATAGGGAATAGTATGTCTCCTGCCTGCTCCGTCGTTTACTGCAAAATGATAACAGCAAGGCCGAAACCATGAGGGGGCTTGGGTTTTAACTGGCCCCTGGCTGTGTTCATTTTTAAAATGCAACAGTGCACTGGGTCCAGACCATGTCTGGGAGAGGTGCACACGGTCAGAAGTAATGTAAATAAGTGCAAAACGTTCACATGCACTTGACTCTTCAGAAATGCAGGAACCTACAGGCAAACATTTCCAAGATGCACACAGTAAAAACCCACAACTTTTCTCTTTTTAAACAGTTTGGTGGGAAATGAAAAAAGCCAGTTTCACTCCTGATGTCTGCAACCTTTGATTCTAAGGAACAAATGAAAAAGTTTGTTCCCTTTAAATTTAATAAAGCTACACAGTTTTCTTACATAGATGGACCCTCAATATCGACATGAATTCGAATAGGACGGCTTCTGGTGGATATAGTGAGAAATAAAACCTTTCCACTTTTTCAATGTTCAGACAATAAATGAAAAAAAAAACCTCACATTTTTCCAAGTTTACAAAACAAATAAATAAAAAAGTCAATACCCTCCCAGAGAAGTCTGAGTTTTTGTCCATCCTAGTTCCCCCAAACCAGCCACATAAGCAGATCAAAGTTTCTTTTTCCTGCCCCTCTATGACCACACCTGTCCTCTTCCTCCTCCTCCTCCTCCTCCTCCTCATCATCACCAGCCTTTGGAGTGATGAGCGAGGAGCTTGCTGCCCCACTGTCTGCTGTGACAACAGGTTTCTGCTCCATCACTGCGCCCCGACTCAGACTGAATGAAACATGAAGCATTCTATTAAACAAATACGAGGCAGTGCAGATCGCTCACTCGTGAAAAAGCTCCCATTATCATCTCACAAAGTTTAGCGTGCAGGCGAAAAGAAAAACACTGGAACGCCAACTTCTGCTTGACCCGGAATAAAGTCAACGATGCATCCTGTTTTAGTTCATTATTGCACTGTTTAGAAAGAAAACAAAAATGCTTATTAATATAAACAGCAACCGTTCATGTGTCAAAAACAACAAAGTGGGGATTTTTCACCGTACTATTTTTAGTCGAGTGAGTTTGACCCGATGGCCAACAAAAACTCATTTCCTCTCTAAAATTATTTCACTTTCTTCTCTCTTTCTTATGCATTAGAAATTAGGTGCCTCAATACATTAATCTGAAAAGAATTAAAGATACAAATTATAACCACCAATACAAAAAAAGTCAGAGAAACATGGGAGAGAAAGATTCATGTCAGAAACCAGCTTGAAATAAAAACATTTTTGGGATCCTGCAGTTTCCTCATCTTTTTTTTTTTTTTTTCTAACAATGCAACCTTCTGCCACCATATTTGGAAAACAGGAAACGCCACAGTCAGCTTCACTTTAAACTAGACTGCACTAATCTCTTGCATTTTTCTGCACAGTAGTTCAGTCAACCGCAATCTGACACAAACTTAACATTTTGCTGTGACGTCAACACAAATGTCCTCAAGAACAGCAGAGCATTTTTTTGACACAAGGCTTTGCAGAAATACATGTTTTCAGGAGCAAAATATAGAAGATCATAGTGATTGTATTTTATAAACTATAGCCACATGACCGGACATGTGAAGCTGACAGGTGCTCCTCTGTGACTGCGGTTCAAACCACAGTGTACTTACATAACCTGCAGGAATCAGGAGCCGGAGGAGTTTGGAGCGGGAGGGCTGGAGCTTGGAGCCGGCTTTAAAGAGGATACTCCACAAGCAAACAGTCCTAATGACCCCGGTCCATTTAAAGGCTCCACGATTTAAACCGCAAGCTGTGCTGCGAGGGTGGAGCCAAGAACCCCCCGGCGCCGCCCAGTGACACGGAGACAGCAGGTGGGCCCCCAGAGGGCCCCGATGATCACAGAAGACAAACAGCAGCTCATCTTCATATTTGGAGCCTGAAAATCCAAACTTAAAACTAAAAATCCAGAAAAACAATAAAAGTATTTTTAATTAAGGCTTTGAGTACTGGACTGAGTGACCCCCATCCCCCTTGGTGTTCCAAACAGGAAGTACCTGCTGGATCCAAGAAGCCAAACTCCCATTTATCTAAAGAAAAATAAACAGCTATTACTCAGTCATTTTATTAATCAGAGGAACCTTTTTATTAAACATGTCACTGATAACCCTTTTTTAAAGTTTTTTTTTTGTGTTGCGCAAACATTATAAACCGGCCAATTAGATGCCTTAAATAAAAGTAGGCGGTGTCACGTTGAAGGGTCAAAGTGTTTGATTGACAGATTCTCCTGAGCCCACTTTCAGTGGAATGGGTGTGGTCTTCTAACAAGCTTGCTCCTTATTGAAGAGAGTGGTTGCCATGGAAATGATGACACAGACTATGTCCGAATCCCCTCTCTACTCCCTAACTACTAAAAAAACGACATGGTGCGGGACTATCAAGTTCCTTGGACACCATGATCACTTCTACTTTTTTTTTTGTTGTGCTGTAATATTGTAATTTTTTTCCACATGAAAAATGGTTTAAATGCAATGTATTGTGGTCTTTATTCACTTTCTTTAATACACTGATCATCAAATCCTGCTGCTTTTTCACAGGGACTTCTGGGAAATCTACTAGGGCACTTGTAGGGCATCTCAACAAAATTGCAAACACACTATATAGTGCACTAAGTAGAGAAGGAATTTGGACACAACCCTCAGGCTGACTCGGACCGATTGCGGCTTACTAAGGACATCTGGTTCCAATGTGGTGACAGCCGTACTGCAGAAAACTGACAACTGAACTGACTTGATTTGGTTGGAACAGGAAGTAAGTCATTTTCTACGCGTGACGTCACCCTCACTCAGTCCAGTTCTTTCCTACAGTCAATAGTTTTAACCAGGGAAAAAACAGAATTTTCTTTTAGGCTCTTAACATTTGCAGAATTTGATGTTTTTTGTTTGTTATTTTTTGCTAGCAGCACATAACAGCGGCCAAAAAAAAAAAAAAAAAAACTGAGGCCAAATTTGACCCTGTGGGTTCTCCACCATTTTTAAAGTAAACTCTCAAATCTTTTCAATTCATTCAAAAGATACAGAATTTAAAAAAGTTTTAAATGAATAGTTTGTCATTTTCAGAATTTGATGCAGAAAAAGCGTAAAAGGGATAGGCCTGCCGCAGTCGGTCAAACTTGACAGTCCTCATGTTGAAAAGGACCCTTAGAAAATGGTCCGATGTCAGCTAAATTCTCAAATGTTGATGCGGTGTATCAGACTCCTAGTTACACAAAGACGATTCTCATGTTTTTGACTTGAGCACAGTTCACACCCATTATTGAGCAGAGTACTGATGTAAACTTCCATCTTCTCCCCTTGGTCTTTTAACATTGTGCATGATGCTGGTACTTAAGCTTTGTTTGACAGTTTCTGACCCTTGTCTCGTCTGCATTAAAAACTCTCGTTCCAGAGGCATGTCCTGCTGCAAACACAATTCTGGGGTGCTCCGTCAGAGACTTTTCTTTCCACAGGAATCTTGTTCATGGAGTTATTCAAGTGTCTTTCACAAGGAAGAGTCTTCCTTATTCCACCAAAAAACTAAGGAGAAAGTAGGTACTATGGGACATCGCTGCATGAATGAGGATGTTTGTTTCTTGATGTTTGAGTTTTTTAAAAAGTGTCTTCAATTTCTGCGTACTAATAAAAGTTTTATGATAATTATGAAGGAATATCCTGTATCGCTTCATGCCAAATAACTTTTGGACAAATGTCTTCATCCAATTGACGATGTCCCATAGTGCCTACCTTTTCCGGATTCTTCTTTTGTTTCATTTTTTTAACATTTCATTTTGATTTCTGGAAATTACCTTTGTTTTCCAAAACGTTTCACTTTTTTGTAATTGTGTTTTGATTTTGAATGTAATATTTATTTAAAGTTTGTTTTGCTTATTTTAAATTGGCGTGGCGTGGTGTGATTTGCACTTGAAGGAGTATAAGTTTAAAGAGCACCTCATTGGAATACCTGGGCGGATGTAAGTAGAAAAACATATGTACGCAAATTCATTCACGCAAATTAGACCTGGCAACACATATATGTGGCAAAAATAAAAGAATAAAAAAAAGGTTTGACTATTTAAACAGTCCGTGAAGCCCAATAGTTGTTTATTCATGCATCCCATAGAATATATAGATGATCTGATGTGTTCCCTCTCCTCATAAGGCAAACCAGATGTGAACAGCACGACTTCCCTTTTACTGTAAACTGTTTGGAGAGTTTCCCTCAAAAACCCATCTCATATTTCACATCAGGAATCATGCAGATCCCACTCATGTTGCCTTTCCTTGCTCACATCACATTTCACTATCCAAACAGTCATCCCCCTCCATCGCCTTCCCGCCGCATCCCTTCTGTTTCCATTGGAACTTCCTATATAAGGACACTGTTCTATTGCCTCCAGTAAATCATGGCTCTGGGTGAAAGCTCCAGTCTGCTTTGTGCCAGAAGCAGAGCCCCGCATTGGTGTGTCGATGCGTGAAGCTTAATGGACTTGGGGAGCAACATGGACTGCCTCTAGAGTCCTCTGCCAACACCATAGGGGATATGAGAGAGGCAGACAGACAGCCAGGAAAGCTCAGCAGAGACAGGATGGGAGACGGACAGAGGGAGGGATGAGGAGAACAGGGAGGCTGCGGTGCGTGCCATATAAGGAGAGTGGCTTCTGTATGGAATCTCAGCAGCTTTCTGTGTAACTTTAGTGCATCAACGCCAGGCCCCAGTGACTAAATATGGTGCAACAGCAATGTTTAAACATAGTTGCTTCCCTGGGGACAGTCCTGATCATTAAGCTACAGTGAGTTGTGGAGGATCAGTACATTATCTGTAAAGATTTAGACCTTTAGCTTTTAGGACCACTGCGTAATTCAGAGGGGAAAATATTTCTCGTTTTATTGGGGTGTATCATGATAAGTAAGTTAACCCGGAGGAGTTCTGGCAAACTGAGCGTTTCCTCATCTCACTGGTGTTCTTTATGGATCTGCAGCCTTAAACACTTCAAGAGCAATTGAGGTCAACTTCTCAATGACCACAACCCAGTTGGAGCCACTAAGTCTTAATTCACTTTTTAAAAAATAAGACACTGATTTTTTATTTATGTTATTGCTACAACAATGATAAATATAAATTAATTGTTTTTTTTCTCCATAAATAAAACTCAAACTTAAAGAGAAAAGAGCTATTTTTCAAAATAGGAAATACTGTAGTTCATAACTTTTGACATGACTTCCTTTCAAAATAAAAGACAGCCTTTGTCACATTTAATCTTCTCAAGGTATTGTATTGTCTACAGTGATTTAAAAAACTTTTATTTTCCTGTTTGTGTTGCATCTCAGCCTGAAATGTGTAAATCTCACTAAATAAAAATTAAATCAAAGAATGAAATTACCATACTTTTCAAACTATAAGGCACACTGAAAATCCTAGAAAATCCACATTATAATACGGTGCTCCTCAATCCCGGCTGTGCTTAGTGACCTCTGATGGATTTTCTGCAGTAAACAGCACACAAAAATCTGTCAAAATGATTTAGTTTGCCTTGTGACACATACTGTTTTTAACTGTTTGTGAATGTGCTGAATAAGCCAGAGCTAGGTTTTTTTTTTTTACTTCACTACTTTACAGTTAATTTTTAAAATGAAAAACATATATATTGTTTTTCTTTAACTAGAGAGCCAGAGTGGAGCAGTAAAAGAGGAACCACAGGTTGCAGATCGCTGTTATAGTTCGAGACGGAAAAAATATGTCCGAGCATCTCCTCAGAGAGATGAAGCTGCGAGTCCACTTGTTCAGCAGCAAATATAGATATGCTACTGTAAGTATAAGCCAAGTTTACTTGTTACTTTGGTTGTACGCTTTCTTTAGAAGGTAAGACACCATTTGCATAAACCAAGTCTCTTTTGTTGTTTAGAAACTTCCACGCCAAAGAAGGAGCTGCACAAAAAACAGCGTGTTATTTTTCCATTCTTATATCCACAGATGGACATTAATTAAAAAGAAGAGACGTTTATAGAAATGTTTGACTCTTATGGACTGATTTGAACCCAGTGGAACACATCAATAATTCCAGCTGCAGTGACTGATGTTTATCCAGCTGCTTCTTCTAGGTCAGAAGTGCTACCTATGAGAGGGAAAGCAGGTTCAGCTTCTGCTGCTCACACCATCTCATTTAAAGAACGTCCCTCCTGTGAGGCACGAAGTACTGAAGTCGAATGAAACCAGGTGAAGGAAACCATCTGGAGATTGAAAGTTTCATTGACATTACACTGTGTCGTGCCACATGTAGAAAATCCTTGATAAACTTCTTAGTATGACAGTTATGGAATCAAAGGAAATTTGTAATAAATCTTCAAACGGGGACGTTCAGAGTGGATGGAGGTCACCTCCTAGGATGTGAATTCAAACTAAAAGAAGGTACACAACAAGCACATTAGAGAGCATTTCTGTAAACACGTTTACAGAAATACTGACAACGTATTCTGGTAAGCTTAAATTTACAAACTACAGTCTTAATTATCATGAAGCTAAAGTACTTTTTCTAGTTAAATAAATACAAAAGGAATTTAAATAAGTCGAACGTTGATAACATCAGTACTGGTCGACATTGCAACAGGTGAAGTCTGGGGTTCTGCTAATGCGCCCCCCCCCCCCTCACCAGAAATGCTGGCTTTGACCTGAGGTCTCCCTCCAACGTAATTTGAAAGTTATTTTTTATGCTAATAAAATGTAAAAACAAAAGTTCCTGGAATTTAGGATATCTTCTGGGGTTTTTAACTAAAGAACATGAGAGCAGAACTGTTCTGATTTGAACATAACTGATGCTCTGAGTGAAATGGAATCAGATGATCGCAGGAGGTTTCGGTAAAAATACTGTTGTGAGAGTAATCCACTTCATAATCCAAAAGAATCTATTGTAAACTGTAGACATATAGAAAGATATAGGTGGATAAAGTTGACATTTTTAACCAACAAAGCAAGAGCCTAACAGAATCAAATCAACAAATCTGGATTAGTTTAAATGTGGGAATACTGCCACCACGTGGCAAAGAAGGAAAACAGCAACAAAACTGGAATAGTGTTTGGCACAAGAGTTTATTTTGAACATCTCAAAGGTGAGTATAAAAACATATAAAAACATTTGTAAAACATGTTATGAATTTAAACATTATTGTCTAAGAGCAACTGAGATGAAAACCAGCAGCACCAGTTTCCCCAATAAGACAAAACCATAAATGATAACATTCTTTACACAAGGACTTTAAAACCCTTAAAAGTATCTGCTGCAAAATCTCTGGGATGTGAACAGGAACCAACAGCCAGAGCTTCTTAAAACGTATGTATTTACTGAGGAGGACCTGGAGGTGGTTTTACAGATGCTCCTCCCTGGAGAAACACCCTTCCTCTGTTATCGCCGCTGTTCATAAAGTGAGATACCAGGCCATACAGAAGAGGTCTGCAAACAAAAAAGAATAAATGAGCATTTTGATCAAACATTTTCCACGCTTTCCTACATTCATAGATAGGTGGGAGTGGGTTGACAGATGACTTCTATTTCATGAAGAGGAAAAAGTGAAAAATCACGAACGAGTTCAAGCTAAAAATGATGGAAATTCAACTGAACAGATTCAGTCCCAGTCTGAGTTTGTGGCTGCGGTAACGTCAGTCTGTGAAGCCACTGGCAGGTTTATCTGAGGAAACTCCTGCCACCTGAGAGGGTCTGTCGGTTTTACTGGTACATTTCTACATTCACCAAACCCAACAGTGACCCACATGGGTTTATTTAGAAGCAATTTTATCAACATAAAATGTTTAAAATGGGTGCTTTTCATGAGGTATGATGATAAAGACAGGAAAATTCATGCAGATTTATCTCAGAAAAAAGATCTGGAATTTATGTTTCCTCTGGTGAATTTATCACATTGTATTCATCTTTTTATCTCCATATTAAAAGAACAGCACAGTAGATGGGTTTATTTTCTGATCTTGAGTCATTTTTATTGGTGCTGGTTTGGATGAGAAACGGACTACCTGCTCTGAAATTCTTCTGGCTTTAGTTTCAGTTTCTACAAACCTCTAATGAAGATGGATTTGATTAAATAATATCACATCAAAAATCCTCTGGACAAATAAATTGATGCTTGGATTCACTAAATTTCCCTTTACGGGTTTAACACACGAAGACCTTCATCACAGCATGCGTTAGCGAGGAAGACTTTGGAAAGTAAAGGTCGCTCATTAACCTTGCAGACAGATTGAATACTTCGAAAAAGTGAATATATTCATTAAAATAGGACGCCTAAGTTTCAATGATCATGAATTCGTCACCTACTGAGTTCATGTCAGCAGTAACATCTGTCTACATTCATTTCCTTTCCTTTCCTGCCACGACATTGGACATATTTTTGGACAAATGTGTTCATATTCAGCCTTAACGTTGGAGTTTATTCTTCCAGATACATGAGCTTTTGTCGACCTGTTGCCATGGTGACTCCATAAATCTGAGCCTCAGCATTTAATTGCTTTTTTATTGTCCGCAACTGCAGGATAAACTCAGACTTATTCTAGTCAAATAATAGTCAGAAATGCAGTTTTATTCCTAATTTTAATCGACAATTCTTCCAAAAACACGATTTTCATTGGAGTGGGTCTTTTAAAAACTGGTCAGATAAAGGAGTGGACTGTGAAAGTGTGGGTTGGAATCCGCCATGAAGTCATCCCATATAGGGTCTAAAAAGGGTGGGACTTGTTGGCTGACCCTCGGGATTAAAGGTTAGATCGGACGGCGAATGGTTCCTGAGTGCAGCTGTGACTGGAGTCCAATGCTTCCTCAGGAAGGAATCTAACATAGAGTGAACATTTCACACACTGCTACCTAATGCACACTGCAGTCTGTTTCTGAAGAGCACAAACCCGGATTCCTCGACTTACACAGACTTGGAGCTCGCATCCTTTGCCACCTTCAGCTCGTCTGCCAGAAACTGTCTGTCCAAGTGAGCTTCAGGTAGCCCTGACTCTAATGAGACACACATGGTTAGGAAACAGTTCGCGCAGTGGTGGAGCAAGAACATTTCATATAGGGGAGGCGGAAGACTTTGGAAGGGTGGCAAATGAGAACAGCAAAGTGAAAGCCATTACAAATGAAAGGATCAAAAACAAACATTTTAAATTGTTTCATTTTTGATAAGTTATAAATAGGTTTTCAAAAAATAAGAATTTGTTCTTGGCATAGCAACCAACAGAAACAGAAAAGATTTGGCTAAGGTCAGGATAATGACGGCCCGGATCAGCCAGAATACACAGTACAGGAGCATAGCAAAAAAAAATTGAGGGATTGAAAATTTCATTTAAAAGTATTGTGTTGCTTTTGTTTTATTTTTTGCAGTGCTATATGAAGTTTTAGGTGGACTTCAAGACACTGGAACTTAATCAGGCCACCTTAAATAAAACTTTGCCCCATGATGTTACCTTAGTGCCCATGACAGCATTTCAGCTCACCTGCTGTGAGAACTGAGGCAGTGTGCCTGTACCTGTTGAACACCAGGTACTCTCGGATGAGCTCGTTGATGATCAGGTTTTCGTGGGACAGTGGTGGCAGCGACTCGCGCTCCGCATCCAGGGCGCTGAACACTTCTGCTCGCATGCGGGCCCTTAGTTCAGGCAAAACGCCGCGAGACTCTAGAGTCTCCCTGATGGCTGAAACGATCGTTCCGTCAGGCTGGTCTGACCACTGACTGTATAAGAGACCTGGACTGAGTGAGTGTGACATCCCCCATAAAAAATTCTTACTTCTGGCTCCAGCGAAACAAAACTAACTCAGTCGCCATTTTCCTGCAAAACGGACATCGCCATTTGGACCCGGACGATGATAGTAAGCAGTGATTGGTTCAAATCGATGTGAGTCAATGTTTCTGTGGCAACTACTGTCGCCAATCAGGAGTGTGCTTGCTGGAAGACCACACACCTGCCACCTGCAGCGGGCTTTGAAGAATTTGTCAATAAACATTTCTAACATTTGAGGTGAGAGCCAGCGGGCACCACATGCTTTTATTGAGGTATCTGATTTGCAGGTTTATAACTTGAATAACTTGCCATTATATATATATATATATATATATATATATATATATATATATATATATATATA